>BPLQ01001902.1:0-57384 GCA_021605075.1 Caerostris darwini
CTCTGTTGTTCATTCAAAAAATGAACTAATTGAGAGTGTATTTCCGGATATTCTTAATAATCACTTAGATCATAATTGGCTCAGTAATCGTGCAATTTTGGCAGCAAAAAAATTGTGATGTTGATGAAATTAACTGTTAAATACAAAATTTATTGCCAGGCAATCTGACGACTTTTGGGGGCTGAATGGCCGAGTGGCTAGCGCTCTGGCGTCGGTACCACAGGTTTCGGATTCGAGTCCCGGCGGTGCCATGGATGTTTATAGTGGTTCGGAATCCACTTTAAACCGTAGGTCAAGGTCTAACATGATCGTACAGCGTTGCGGGGGGTATTGTTACTCCGAGTCCGTGGTTATCTTTAAGTTGCATGCACCTCCTGGGTAGTGCTAAGTGACTAACGTTTGTGCAGCGCTTGCCTTAAGGCATTAAAGGCAATTGTTTGAGTGGTTGCCAGATGCGTTGGAAAAGAAAATAATATGATGACTTTTAAGTCAATCGACACCATTGCTGATGAAAACCAGATCGTCAATTTTCCGATTGAATTTTTAAATTCTCGGGATATGCCAGGAATGCCGTCACACAATCTTCATCTGAAATTTGGTTCACCGGTCATTCGATTGCGTAACTTAAATCCACCAAAATTATGCAACGGTACACGATTAGTCATCAGAAGAATTACCGGAAACGTACTTGAAGCAACGATATTGACTGTAAAGTTTAAAGGCGAAGTCGTCCTGTTACCTCGAATACCTATGATACCATCAGAATCTGCAATACCTTTCAAAAGGCTACAATTTCCGAAACGTTTGGTTTTCGCAATGGCAATAAATAAGTCGCAAAGGCAGACAATGGCTATTTGTGGCTTGGACTTGGAGAATCCGTGTTTCTCCCATGCTCACGTGTTGGAGAACCATCGAATTTATTTATTTTGACGAAAGACAGATCAACAAGAAATAGTGTACATCGCTTAATTCTTAGTTAAATGAAAGTAATGATTATTAAAAATTAAATTAGGTAAAATAATTATAAAACAGTGTTAAAAATCAACATTATCTACCTCATTCATTAAATTAATAAAAATTAAACATTTTCTATTCGTTGAAGCTTAATTTGATCTTTTCATCATTCTTTACCAATCACTTCCTTAACAATACCAATTATAGTATCTAATAATTGAACGAAATACAAGAAAGCCACAGCAACGCGTGGCCGGGTCTGCTATTAGCTTATAAAATGGAAAATTCAATTAAACGTTGAGAAAACTAAAGCATCGAATTTATTTATTTTGACGAAAGACAGATTAACAAGAAATAGTGTACATCGCATAGTTCTTAGTTAAATGAAAGTAATGGTTATTAAAAATTAAATTAGGTAAAATAATTATAAAACAGTGTTAAAAATCAACATTCATTAAATTACTAACAATTAAACATTTTCTATTGGGTGAAGCTTAATTTGAACTTTTCATCATTCTTTACCAATCACTTCCTTAACAATACCAATTATAGTATCTAATAATTGAACGAAATACAAGAAAGCCACAGCAACGCGTGGCCGGGTCCTAGTAGCTTATAAAATGGAAAATTCAATTAAACGTTGAGAAAACTAAAGCAATACTATTCTTGTGTAAAAGGGTTCTTAACACTCCTTCTACCAAAATTTATTATAATCCTATTAATTGGACTGGATAGGCTAAATATTTAGGTGTAACCTTAGATCGTAAATTGAATTACATTCCTCTCATTGACTATCTTAGGGATAAATTCAATAGATGCATTCGTGTATTGTATCCAATTATTTGAAGGAACTATTGTACTTAGAAAATTAAAAACTCATTTATATTGCTTAATTACATCGAATACTTGCGTATGCGAGTCCTATTTTGGGATCTACTGCAACGTCGAATTTCGAGATCATACAAAACAATAAAATTCTAAGTATGATTACAAATTCGTCCTGGCGTTTCAGAAATGAGTATATCAGACATGCCCTTTCCCTTCCAAGTTTTAAACAATTTGTTTATAAAATTGCACAAAATTTACATTAATTTTAAATTACATTACAAAATTACATTAATTTTAATTCCTGTTCTACTTATAACAAGCATGAATCATCTTCTTCACAGCAATTTCATTTGATCGCAAAAGAAATTTTCGGAATTTTTTAAAAGTTTAAAAATACTCCAGATACGTTTTTACATTTCAATAATTTTTTTAAAAATACGTTTAACTAGGTATACTTAAAAGTTATAATTGTTTTTTTAAATACGTTATTTTTTATACTCAATACGTTTTTTAAAAATATACTTTTTAATTTTGCTATCAAGATTGATATTTTTAAATTTTGTTTTCAATTAAATTGAGTGATTGTTATTAGCATTGAAAAATTTCCCCCCCAATGCTTTCGATGACAGGGTTTATGGCATAGTAGTGAGGCCTTTCACCTCCCACTGATAAATGTGCAGGAAATCACAGTGCCGAAGATTGTAATGTGGACACCGAGCATGGCAAATTGAAATGCTCAGGTAATCATGCGGCGAACCGGCGCCAATGCCCCGCGCTTTCCTAAAAGAAAAAGTAACCTAACAACTTCAAACAGCCAGTTGGCCAAATTAAAAATAAAAATCTTACCAGCAATAATGCATATACCGGAACTCAGCAATATCCAGCTCGCAGAGACGCAGGACACAGTAGCTTCGCCGACGTAGTCGTCAACGAACCGAAGAACCAAGTCGAAATGTAAGCAAGCCCGCTCCTTCTGTAAAGGGAGAAAATGTTAGCTCCACCCCCTCATTTTCCAAGTGGGAGCTCGAGCTGCTCAGACTTCTCTCCAAATTCAATTTTCCCTTTCTACTGGTCGACTCTGCCTGTCTTACGCGATCTTCAGTACGACGAAGGGAAAGCCCTCGAACACTAACTGCCATGCGCATTTTTGGAATTCAAATTTACAGCTTTCTTCTAGATCTCAATCTGCCTATTCTTTCGACCAATCAGGACAAAGCCTCAGCTCGACCCAAATGTAAACAAAACGTCGCTCCTACCCTCAAATTTTGATCCTCGACGAATAGGATTCGTCCCTAGGACTTGAATTCCGCTCTGCGAACTTTTCTCTCTCTATTTCCTCCTATCACCTTTACCTATTTCTTTGAATTTTTAGGGCTTAAAATCTAGCAGCCTAATTCAATTCAAAGTGTAACTATATTTTTTACTCAATAATTTATCTTCTTTTTTTGTTCCTGAGCTATGGCTCATCCTAAATTATATCTATACTTTAACGTTTAAATTTAAAAAAAATTTCTTTTATGTTTTAATTCCTTTAAGGTAAATTTTATTCGCAGTAAATTAAGTAACAGGAGTTGCGGGGAAGTTTCCACCTCAGGTGCATTTCAAACAAGGGATCATTAAAGATTCCAATACACACAAGATGCAGCTATTTAATAAAAAAATATATTTAATTTCATATGATGTGCAGTATCTTTAAATGAAAATATATGCTTGACAAAAATCTTATACATACAACTAAATATTTTTTACATTAAAATGACTAAATTATTTTTTTAAATAAACGAAATATGCACCATATTTGGGCACATTATTCATAAAAATTCAATGATATTTTCAAAATTATTTAAAAAAAATTGAATACAATTTTCTATTTTTCAAAAAATAATGTAACTTTAGAATAAATAGTAAACAATAATGACTTTTTAAAATTTTCATGGAAACACTGTTTTTTTTCTCTCTCTCTCTGGTCTGTAGATAACTTAAAGGTTTTGTTATATTTTGTAGAATCTATTAATATTAGGAATTAGTAGTAATTAATATCCATAGTGATATATTTCTTACAGGTCAGTTTTCTTATTTAGTATTATAAAAATAACCAAATATTTTCTAAATATCTTTGTAATACTTACATTTGTTTCACCTCCAAACAATTAGTTTGCAATTAATACATTATTTAGTACACATTCGCAGCATCTTAAGTTTTATGATGCAGCTAAAATGCATCCATCATTATAACTATGAAAATATTTAAAAAAAAAATTAATATAGAAAAAGAAAATCATAATAGAAAAAAAATCATAATTTTTTTATAAATACATAACGGTTTTTTAAGTGACTAGTATCAATATTTTCTATTAATCTATATTGAATTGTAATCATACAATACAATATAATTTAAATTCAGTACAAAATAAAAGCAATTCACAGTTATTTCTCTTAAAAATTCTTGTAACGTTATCTATCTATCTATCAAGTGCGCATGCTCCAAGATCATGCAAATTGAATACGAGTTCAAAAATAAATTATTTTTTCCACAAATTATCAAAAATGTGTTCAATAAATTTACATTCACACTCAGAAATCTTTCCAAAATGCAGATATGAAAGAAGAGCATTACAGGAATACATACCAAATGATGCAATAAATATTTGAAGTGTTTTTTTAATTAATGTAATATGTAGTAATATCGAACAAAAGTATGATTTTATTAAATATCTGATACTCAATTATTTCATAGTTCATCTTTCTCATCCAATCGGCTTTATTAAATTAATTATCACCATTTGGCGTCAAAACCATGAACAGTATGAGAGAATACCTTAAGATTGATTTATAATAAAATATTTATTCATAAAGTAACGTGCTAGAAGCGTTTGAAACAAGCGGCAGCTTTTGCTGCAGTCCCATCATTCAGAAATTAAAAACTGCATAACAATTTAGACAATGTGTGGAAGTATCGTCTATAAACAATAAGGCTGCCTGAAAAATTCGAGCCCCCCACCCCATTTTTTTTTTTTTTTTTTTTTTTTATACAAATCAGATGCAGTTACCTTTAAAAAAATCTCCTAGAAGCCAATGTTGCCCTAACAGAGTAAACCCCAATGTTATTAGTGGTATACATAACCGAAATACGAGGCAAACACGTTGTGTACATAAGTGAAGAAGTTGGTTAAAGAAAATTGTTACAAATTTTTATCAGTAAAATGCTTTTTAATGTAAAAAAAAAAAAAAAAAAATTGCAGTGATCTTTAAAACAAAAAAGATATCTAAAACAATAATGTTATCTTCATTCTTTATAAAGAATTCGTTACACAAGTATAGATTTTCTTAACGTAATTATGTCTAAATTCATATATTATCACCTCTTTATATTTCAACATTAGAAAACATGAATTCAAACTATGAATGAAATCTGGAAATAAAATACTTAAAATATCGAGATATTTCTTTAGAACTGATACATAAACTTTAAGTTTTATTATTGATTATTATTTTATTATTTTGATGGATTTATTGGTTATTATTTTATTATTAAAAAAAAATAGAAAAAAAATTTAGAATTTGAAAGCCTTTTATTTCAATTTTAACAATACATTTTTAAAAATAGGCTTGCCTGGTTCAGTTGCAAGGTGTGCCGCTGGTGAGCATTAAGGCTGAGGTTCAATCCGTTGACAGCTTTTTTGTAGACATTGTTAAAAAAACCAGGAGACTCAATGGCGTTTGGGATGTTTTCTTTCCTCATTAATCGGACTGCCTGGTGGGAGTTTTCGGGGTTTTATCAGATACATAATGCAAATGCGGTGTAATTCTCTCTAAAAGTGCTCTTGAAAGGCTCTGCCCTCTTTTAACGATATGGAGCCAAATCATACTTCTACCAATGGAAGCTCCATCACAACAGAAGCTGCCACTAGATCTGATGCTGACTAGATCTACATGTTGCTGTCGACCAAGTGAGATTAGAAACTACAACATAAAAAAAAGTAAAAATTAAATAAAAAATTAATTACTTGGACACATAACTTGGATATAAATTATTTCCACAAAATAAAACAATGCCTCATTAGTTGCCTAACAATGCCTAATTAAACAACCATAAAATGTTGTATACTTTAAAAATTACAGTAATTTTTATGTATAATGTATTTTCAAAAAAATTTAAAATGGCAAGAATATTAACGAATACAGAAATATAAATATTTTAGAAAAGAATATGGTTTAAAAAAATCACAAATATAACATATTTTAATCTTTAAGAAGCAAGTCATGTAATATAAAACCATTATGCATATAAAAATTCATCAAAGAAAAGTTGAAATCGTAACATGGACAAAAAAAAAAATCAGATTTTTTTTTCACTCCCTCATTACCCTCCAATTTCCTACATAGAATAAAAGTGATTTATTTTAAAAGTAAAGAATAGTATTAAATAGAATTTCAATAACACATCAAAGCATTAAAAATAAAAATACCTAAATGTACAGAGAAAGCATTACCATTGAAAGCTGAATCACAGTTTCACATTACAAAATACACTCAAGAGCCAAAACATTATGACCACCCCTACATTTTGCAATGAACTCGCCTGGATGACGTGGAAGGCAAGTGATCAGGTGGAAGTGGTATTTAACTGGTATTAAGTGGGGATATTAATCCATGCCAAGGCGGGTTGAAGTTGTGTTGTGCTCCAAAGGTGGGCCAACTCGTTATTGACAGGTGGTCATAATGTGTTGGATCTTGAGTGTATATAACAGAGCCTTATTAAATCGATTTACCACTGATCGTGTGGAAAATTGACAAGCCTCCAAATTAGATGAATTTGAACAGAGCCCAGTAGCAGATAAAGATATTTTCAGTACGGATTTAATTACAATAAAAATGCTTTTGATGTTTAATGCATACAATTTGAAACTACTTAATGCAACATAAAAATTTGTAGAAAAAATTCTACAATATTTTTTTTTCATTCAAAGCTCTTTTGTGTTTTATATACACTCATGTCCATAAATTAAGGACAATGAAGTTCAGGCAAAGAAAGAGACAGAAGCAAAACAAATTTGACTTATTTATAAAGTCTATTTATTAAACAAAAGGTAAAGAGCAAAAAAGATTCCAAACACACACTCCGAAACAAACGTACATGTTGTTCCAGAATGACATCCCGATAGATGTGGCCTGTCATCGTTACACTCTGAACATGCAGGTCAGTTCTGGAACCAAGAATAATTCCTCCCCAAACGAGCCATTCTGCACCACCGTAACGGTGTCGTTCAATGGTGGTAACGGTTGTAACCGTCTTGGTGGTAACGGTTACCTGGCGCTCTCCATATGAAAGTCCGGCGAGAATCAGACTGCAAACTAAACCTGGACTCGTCGGAAAACATCACACCAGGCCACTGTTGCGGTGTCCACAATGCATGCTCTCTACTGCAGGTTAATCGCAGGCGACAGTGAGTTGCGGTAAGTGGAAAGCATCTGACATGCCTACGAGCATATAGACCAATGTGTCCTAAGCGTCTGTACGCGGTTTGCCTTGAAACTGTCGTACCGGTAGCTGAAGAGAGCTGACGAGACAGGTCTGATGCTGTGCTCCGTCTGTTTCTTTTCGCAGTAACTGTTAAGTACCGGTCCTCATTCGGCGTTGTAACTCGGGGGCGACCTGTGCTGTAACATCTACTCACATTACCATCATCTTGGAATCGTTGCCAAAGCCTGGAGATGACACTCTGGGCGATTTCAAGTTCCTCGGATACTTCCTGCTGGGTACGTCCACATTCCAGTCGTCCGATAATTCTACCACGTAAAAAATCATCCAAATACTTCCTTTGTGCCATTTGTGCCGATTATTGCACTGAAAGGCTTTTAAAGCGCTTGTGAACAATTTTACTTCTTTGCCACCATTCCTTATATACCCCTCTCTTACACTCTCGTCATTGTGACGTACTATCCGCAACATCTGGTGGTTTCCTGTAATTTGCATATTCTTCTTCAAGATGTGTGGGATAATTCTACAGGTCAAATTTTTATTTTAGAGTTCAATTTCTGTGGGATTCTGAATTATCCTTAATTTATGGACCTGAGTGTAGTTGACTAGCAGCCTAAAGACAACAAGTGATCGATTTGTCAGTTTTCATTAGATGTGACAAAAAATAATATTGCACTACTACCAAGTAACAATATTAAAGAAAAAAAATACTTACGAATTCATTCAACATTTTAAAACACAAATTATATGGTTTTACTTTATTAATAGTAGTGGCAGGTTTTGCTTTTAAAAGTCAAAACTTAATATTTTTCTTATGCAACTTAAGTTCATTCGCATTTAAAAGATTCAATCATTTTTTTCAAGCATACTTTTTGCCATAAAAAATGAAATTTTTGGGCAAGATACATGAAAATCAGAATTTAAAAAAAATAAATAAATTAAAAAATAAAAAAATAATTGAAAATCAGACAGGTGGAAGAACTACAAAAAAATCAAATGTCTAAAAACTGGAACTTATGTCTTAGAAACTGGTACCCCAAAAATAAATGTTTCTCCAATGAGCTGATTAAAGGAGTATGCCTTTTTTTTTACACATACAACAACTCATATGTAAATACAAAAAGATAATTATAAAATATATGCAACAAAAAAAAAATATATGGATATTGAACAAATATTTTATCTAGCATTTTTATTAAATGTAATGGATTTATTTATTTAATTGATTGCTAACAGATTTAACTAAAAATGGAAGGATTTGTTTCTTATATCATAAAAGTACAAAATTCACCTAATATTTTTTGAAATTTAATTATTTTATACCAATGAAGTTGCATCAAAAATGGATGCAAAGTATACCAAATGAAAAATTGCTATATTTTAAAGAAATTTTAAACATTAAACGTTGCATTATTCAAATTAAAATTTGCATTCTACTTTTTGTTTGGAAAGGATTTGACCCACAAAACATAAGTAAATGGCTTCAATTTGTTTCGATAACATATTGTTTTTCAATCTTGAAAATTATTATGTAAACACATGACTGAATAGAGAAAAATTCAGGAATAAAATGTATCTTCCCCTTCAAGTACTTTTGAAAAGGACAAAATTTATCTAATAGGAATAAAATTGTCCACGAGAATTCAAAATCCCATAAGGAATAATAGTGGTTTCAATGCCTATTGTTATATCATGGCTCCATTTGATTGCTTCAAATAACACAACACCATTTATCATCATCATATCAATGCAGTTCACGCAAAAAACTAATCTTTCCACAACTGCACTACAAATTTAGATATATTATTTGTTAAACAGATGATTTCTATAGTCATACTTTACTGAACTTGAAGAAAATTTAAACTGAGTCAAGAACAAAAACAATAGTACCAGAAAGAAAACTTGCAATCGTCTATCATTTTTTAGTCTTTAGTATGAATCCAGCTAAAAACTCATAAGGGAGTCAAGCTCTTCACAATGACTACTTGTCTAAGCAAGTATTTGTTTTACAGAACGAATTTTTACTAGATAAACTCCTGAAGAAAAACCTATTCAGTCTTTATAAATAATTAGCTTTCAGGGGAGACTTCGATCATTGAGACAGATCGGGGCTTGCGATCGCTTGACAGATAACGTAACGTAACGTAACGGTAGGTGTTTATTTGGAGTACCAGGGAATTTCCCGTACCTCCATATCAATAATTATTATTAAAAACAAAATTTTTAAAATCCAAAAGATGAGCTAAAGAAAGAAAATTAAACGAGCCCACGCGCGGAGAGAATTTACAGAAGTAAAAAGGTTTTAGTAAATACAAAATTTAAAATAATAGTTCACAAAAGTTTTTAAAAATAAAAACTGTGGCAATTAAAAGGAGTTGAAAAATAACCGTTACGAAACCACGAAAACTTCTGTCTGGCTGAAGAGAAAGAGAAAAGGAAAGGGGAGGGCAGAGTTATAAACAAACCAAAACTATATCGTTTCGAAGTTCAGCGTTTTTACCGACCTTGAAAGAAAAGAGCGATTCCGAAGCTATCAAAATAAACTACAGTGGTGGAAAGTGATTCTAAACTAAAAAGGGTTCTTTTTTTTTTTTTTTTTTTTTTTTTGGAATCGGAGAATGAAGTACGCATCAGAACGAGACAGTGAAATGTCTTGCACCGAGCTTTTTCATCGGGTCAAAGTGAATTCTTTTAGCCACGGGGAATGAACTGAAGTCTTGAAAGTAAATAGAACGCGGGCGTTTTTTCGCATGGCGCGTGGTCGGATCATAATAAGGGAGATTTAGCAGCGTTGGTTTTGTAGACGCATCAATTTTTAGAATGAAATTTTCGGTAATCTTTTTGCCAAGGTTTAGAATAGGATCAATTTTTAATTCGTCGTGAATACGATGGCGGTTATAATGAAAAGGCGCATCTGTTATCGTCATTAAGAACTGATTTTGAAGAACCTGCAGCCGCTTCAAATGGATCATTGCTGAATTTATCCAGACCGGAATCGCATAAAGCAGTATAGGTCGGATAAGTGAAATGTAAATATTTAGTTTGCCTCTGAGAGATATTTTGCTTTTCCTGAAAATTAAAGGTGCAATTGTGAATTTGGCTTTATTAGCTTCAGAAATAATGTAATGAATGTGTTTTTGAAATGTAAGGCGGCGGTCCAGTATGAGACCAAGGTATTTGTACTCAGTTACAAAAGGCACTGGTTCGTTAAAGATAAGAATTTGATGAACATTTGGAGTGGTTCTTTTGCGGTGAAAGATGAGAACTGCACATTTGCTGGTATTAACTTTGATTTTCCATAAGCAGAGCCAAGTTTGTAGCCTATGGACAAAAGATTGAAGTCTAAAATAGAGAGTGTATTCGTGGAAGTGTTGTGTAATGATTGCGGTATCGTAAGTTGTGAGAATATTTTCGTCTCGCGGGAAGTCATTCACATAGATATTAAAAAGAAGCGGTGATAATAAGGATCCTTGCGGGAGTCCACATTCCATTTTTCGCGTAGTAGAAGTAGTATTATTGACTTTAGTTTGAAACGAACGGTTTTCAAGAAAAGATTTAATAGTCAGAGTGAGCGGAAGGGGGAAATTTAGTTTTTTGAGTTTGAAGATTAAACCGGTATGCCACATCTTGTCAAACGCTTTCGCGATGTCAAGAAATAGTACACCGGTTAAACTTCGTTTGCTGAAGCCATGATTTATTAACTCAGTGACCCTGAACAGCTGATGTGTGGTGCTTAAGTTATTTCTGAAGCCGAATTGTTCGGGGATTAAAATATTGCTGTTGTCACAAAATTCTTTAATCCGATTTAAGATCGCGTATTCGTAAATCTTGCTGAGGTTACTAAGGAGAGAAATTGGCCTGTAGTTGACTGGTAAAGAAGGATTTGTGCCTGGTTTATGGACGGGAGTAATAATGGCGATTTTCCAAGCGTCGGGGAAGTAAGAAATATTAAGCATATCGTTGAGAATGACGATTAACCAATAGATGAATTTTAACGGAAGATGCTTGATCATATTATTGTTAATTTTCTCAAAGCCTGCAGCTTTTTTGGTACTTAAGTTTTTAATAAAGTTAACTATTTCCTGTGCGGAGATGCAGAAGTTATAGTTGACATGCGGAGTATTAAGGTATTTATCGGTTTCGGAACTTATAAGATTGTTTGTGAACGGATGGCTCATGTTGGGATTTTACTCAGATTGGAGCTTCCAGCAGTCAGCGATTGCCTCGGCCTTTTAGGCAGGGGAAACCGCTATGCTGTTGGCATCCGTTTCGAGCGGTGGAATGTTTTGGAGAGATTGCCTCATAGATTTAACTTTTCCCCAGAATTTTTTGGTGTTGTCATTTAAAGAGTCAGGGAAGTTTTCCCAAGCAATGTTTTTGTGGATAGAAATAAGATCTTTAATTTCGCAATTTAAATTTTGAAATTCAGTTTTTTAAAGTCGGATCTCTCGTACGTTGCCAGAGTTTACGGGTGCGGTTTCTTTCCTTAATTTTACTTTTAATTTCCGGCGGGAGCTTGATGTTTGAATGAAAGTGTTTTGGTTTAGAAGCTTTGTCATACACTGTATGCATCGCATTGGTGAAGTTTTTGATTGCTTTGTCTGCGGATTCTTTTGAGTCAATTGTGAAGGAATTTAAATCAGTGCTTTGGAGGTGATAATTATAATCATACCAATTTGTATTGAAGTTATGTGGTGCTGTGTGTGGTGGTTTGCTCATTTCAACATCAATGATGATGGGAAGATGGTCGGAGTTTAATTCAGTGAGAACATTAGTATTTGCGTTGTATGGAATATTCTGAAAAATTGCGAAGTCAAGGATATTAACTGTATGCGGAGTACTTGGGCTAAATCTTGTTGGTGAATTTGGCGCGATGATTTTTAGATTTTGTTTGGTGTTAAGAAATTTGTTGAGCTGAATACCTCTTTGGTTGTTTTTGACATTATTCCCCACTGCATGCGTTGCGTTGAAGTCGCCGGCGATTATTACGTTGCGATTCACATTAAGAAGTTTATTAATGTCATTTGTGTTAAATCTGTGATGTGTTTTACAGTAAATTGAAATAAGCGTAATTTGATTTTTGTTTCCGATATTAAGATCGATGATAGTAGCTTCTGTGGATTCAAGTTGAGGAATTGGAATTTGGAAATGAACCAGTGCCTTTTTAACGTAGATACAGGTTCCCCCTGAAGTACGCCTAGAATTAATAGAAATCCTGTCATTCTTGTAAGGAGTGAAATTTGGGATATTTGGGGTTTGGCCCGGCTGCAAAAAGGTTTCTTGGATAAGGAAAATATGAATATCATGGTGAGTGACAAACTGAATAACCTCGTCAAATTGACGACGGAGTGCCGCACGCGTTCCAGCATCCTATTCGGAAAGAGTGCAGGTTCTGTAAATTTCTCCTATTGGGTGTACTAAACATTATGGTTCTGGTTTAGGTAGTTGTAATGTTTAAGCAGTATAACTGCTTTCATGTGATGGTCGTCCGTCGCTTCGAGTGCGGGAAGTGCATGCCTAACTGCGTCGAGCAGTTGGTCGAAGTCTATGGTGGAATCATTCATGAAAACTAGGAGCAGTTTAAAGAGCTCGAGCGCAGATTAGCTAAGAGGTGCATTTTTAACTGAAGGGGTGGGCGGCGCTTGTGGTATAATGATGGCCGGCAATAATGTCGGCGTAGGTAGAATTGTTTGAAACTCTGCGAAGAAATGGCTGAGTCCTGGAAACATTTTATTTTTGCGGGGGATTAATTATTGTATTTGGTTTTTTCTGCACGGATGGTGCATTAGGTTTGATAGAAGATAGATTATTCTGATTCCTTTGTGGGAATCGGGGGCATTGGCCCAGTTCGCCGCATGATCCCCAGAGCAATTTGCGCACTTACGCGGAGCTTCAATACCGAGGTCGCAATCTTTCGCATCGTGCGGACGGGCACATTTGACGCATCGTTTTCGAAGATGACAAGCAGCACTTGAGTTTGACAGATAACTTGTGGTAACCTAAGATGCGCACTAATACGTTTTGCATTGCGTAGTGATACATGTTTTTCTCGTTCGGGGAATGAGGATATTGTTACATATGTTCTTTAAGAAAAAAAATGTATCCCTTTCTTCTTTTATTTATTTTATCTTTTTCAAAGTGGGAGAGAGTTTTTTATTTTAACTTTGAGACAGGTCACTGCATTTAAATATAATTTAATAATAAAATAATATATATATATATATATATATATCCTCATCATCATCATCAGTGGCGCAACAGCTCTATGGCTGCCCAAAACCATCTGCCTACTAGCCTATTTCTGAGACATGAGTTGATTTTTTTTTCTCTTTACGGGGTGGGAATGTCAGCCCAATGCTCTACACTCATATTAGACAGGGACCTACGGTTTAAAGTGGATTCCGAGTCACTGCAAACATCCCTGGCACCGATTGGACGAGAACCCGAAACCTGTTGCACCGAGCGCCAGGTATACATATAGTTTCATTTATAACAATGCATCTATATAAGAATGTATGCTTACATATTAAAAGTGCTATGGTTGTTTGTAGTGGTTCAGAATCCACTTTAAACCGTAGGTCCCGGTCTTAATATGTTCGTAGAGCATTGCGGGGTCATTGTTACTCGGCGTCCGTGGCTCATCTTCTAGTTACGCGCACCCCCCTGGGTAATGCAAAGTGAGTAACGTCGGTGATTTGTAAATATTAGGAAAATAATTAAAAGAAATCATTTATAGAATGAAAGTTATTTTCTTGTTACTTTTCTTCTTTCAAGTTATTTTCTGGGCAAAACTTAATACTTTGCGCAATCTGATTAGTTGGAAGAGGGAGATAAAGTGGGAGGTCAGGGAAAGGCAGGGGAGAGTGAAACCGGTTCTTTTCCCCTTTCAAAATCTGGGAGTGGAGATCCGCTTTGTTTAACTATGTTCAGTAAGAGGAGAGTTGAATCATAAAAGATATCACGACGATATCCTGCTACTACTCTACAGTTACACACACACACAAAAAAACAACAACCCAGGATTGTAAATGACCATCACTAAATTGCCAATCTGATAGGAAATTCTCACTTTACTTTGAAAATTAAGTAGAGAACGAGGAGGGAGAGTGAAAGAAAACTAGAAAAAAGTTTGCAGAATCTACCAAGACAATCAATGTGCATCCCACATAACTCTTTAGATATTTTTTTAATATTTAAATGCAAATTCGCTAAATGACAAGATAGGTGTGAATGTATGTTTAAATACCTATTGAAAATAATAAATAAAAAAAATAATGAATAAATATTACTTGAATTTCAAACACATTCTAATTTAGAATGCATTTTAAAATCTAACAATGAAAGACTTTATGTGCTAGCACATTATTTGTAAACGTTGGAGATGTTTGCTTAATTAATATTTTCAGCATATATTTTGCTTCTTTATTATTTTTAATATTCTTTCTTATATATAAGAATGAAAATATCACATATGGGAGAAAAAAACAACAACTTTTGAATATATATATTTTTTAATTTCTTCAGTTTTATTTCAGTTTTTAATCCATTATAATTTATCTTTCAAAGCATATATCAATCTAATCATATTATGAAATTTAATTTAATGACTTTCAACCTTATTTTAGAATTTTTAATTAATTTATTTAAACAATAAAAATACTAAGTAAGTGTTCAAAATATTAGCTAATTATTCAGTCTTATATTAGCAAACAATAAACAATAATACCAACATAGAAAACAAATGGGCGAATAAATTTAATAATAGATATGTCACAATTTTTTTAACTCTGCCAAATAGTAATATAAAACTTAAAGAGAATTTCCTCTCGGTTCGCTATTTTTCATGACCTTCGATATTAATTTTTTGTCGATTTTTTGTTAACAGAACTGCTGAAAGGAAAACTTTATTTTTCGACAGTATTTATTTCCACTTACAACACAAAAACCCCGTGAAGAAACGTTGGTATTTCTCATTTGTAACAGATAACATTTTCTCATAACACTATGTTAAAATGAATAAGATTTTTATGAGAAAAATTACAGAATTTTCTTATGAATAATCAAAATCATTGCCATTATTCATCATATTTTAGATTATTACTAATACTTTAAAGCTATATTTACATCATCTGATGGCATAGCGGTAAGTAAAGTTTTTAATTTATGGTAATAAAATTTAATTTATGGCAAAAGGGGGGAGGGGTAATCATATGGGCGGGGGTAGTCAAGGGAGAATAATCAAAAACTAAGAAAAGTGGTAATATTTAAATAACTTAACAAACCACAGTTTGCAGTGCTTTAGAATCCACTTTCAACCTTTTTCAAGTGGTCCCGGTTTAATTTTATGGTAGAGCGTTGGACGTACTGACAACCCTACCCCATAAAAAGAAAACGTTATATCCTGTTTTGAAATCTGTCAGTACTCAGAAGGCCTTGACCCACCATGGGGGCTGTTGCGCCACTGAAGAAGAATATATAATTTAAATAAGAATATGAAATGAAATTAGATATAATAATAGAATTTGTGCAAAGGAACAATATTGATTATTTATTCATATATATACTTATTCACAAATTGTTAGAATTCTTGTTATTATATATTTATTGTTTTCTTCGATTCCTTAATATCCGCGGCAAAAAATGCATATTTTTACACATATTTAAAATAGAGTTTAACAGAATACCTCTTCTTCCAAGATTTACCGTACCATTAGAGTACTTTTAAGATATTGCGCTAACCAGATTCAAACAAAAATCATTTTAAGAGAGTTCATTCTTTGAAAAGTTTAGGATTTCGAAGAAAATTCTTCAAGATTTTATTTGGCTTTCCTTAAGAGAAAAGCGACACTTTGAAGCGAAAATACAACATTTTTGACAGCATTTTATTGTAAATGAGGGGTCTTTTTTTTCATATTTTTATTTTAGAATTTAAACACTTTAAATAAAATCGGCCTTTTATATATGAGAAATCATGAATTACATGATTGTATATCTATCAGTTTAACCATGTTGAGTTTATCAGAACAAAGGAGGCGCATATTGTAAGTGCAGTATGGAAAATATCTTTAAAAGGAAATTTTTGAATGGCAGTATTTTAGCTTTCCAAAAACTATTATTTGAACTATTATTTTTGAAATAAAATATTAGCAAATATGAAATAAACTGTGCATAAATTTAACCATAGTTAGTCATAAACCTCTTAGTGAATAAATACAAATTATTCCTTGGCTTGATTTTTCAGCAATTTCTTGCTATGTAAACTGATCATTGCTATGGGTTTTCAATTCTTGAAATATTATATTTAATATCAGATCAAGAATTTTATAATTAAATATTTTTTGTCAACTTACACATAAACATATACATATATTTATACATACACAAAAAACGTAAATCATCAACGCGTAAACCAGATGACCAACACGATTATTTTGCACAACAGAAACCATTGCAGATATTCGTTGAACGCAATTATATAACAGAATAATCATAGCACTCCCAATACAAAAATCTTGAAGTGCGTCGCATTTAGATCTTTCAAAGAGAAAAATAAGCTACTGAAACGAAACCAAATATCATTAGACAAATGCAGATATCAAAACATTGAATGATCATAGAACTGCGCTAGTACATCAAAAACAAACTCAAAAAATTATACAAATTGTATAATGACAGGGTAGGAAGCATGTTATCCAGAGAATACGTGAAACCTGAAAGTAATTAGTAAGATAAAAGAAATAGCTTCTGAAGAGGTAATTTTATTTTTATCATCTACTTTTATAAAATAGTGTTAAATTTATAAAATATGACGTTGCCGTAAATTTAATTGGATAAATAATATTAAAATAATATTAATTAAATAAAATTAATTGATTTGAATAAGGCAAAGAAATTTGTCAACGGCAGTTTTTTTTTCTTACCCCATTTAAAAAGAAAATAAGGTTGAACTGAAGAGGTGGGACATAGTCGAAAAGAATTTGCAAATTTCGGCAGAATGTTGTTAATGCAGAAAAAATGTTAATGGAAAGTCTGCATTTAAGATCATATTTAAAAAGTACCCATTCTATCGAAATCGACGATGTAACAAATACAAAATTTTATCATTTTTTAAAAGAAGACGGTATAGTTGAAACATTCCAAAACAAAGAAATAGTAATAAATTCAAACTTAATTAATGTAATTCAAATATTTCCCTTTTAAATTTTTTAATTCTTTATGAGATTATTTGTAACAAATTTTAAATCGCTTTCTTACTTTTAAATTTTCTGAAAGTAGACTTATTTTTTCAAATTTAAGATCTGGAGGTTTTTGTATCTGTAAGGAGGTTTGTATCTGTAAATCAACTATCCATATAATTGTTGGATCTAATCCATTTCATTGTGCTAATGAAATATTCAGAAGGGCTAAGGGTGCAGTTTTCTATGTCAATGTTCGTTTCAGTAAAGAAAAAAAAAAAAAGAAGAAGAAGAAACTAATCTGCAAATCGATTAGTTGCTTCATTGCACCTTCGCGAACGACATCTTTCACCACCTGGCTGACCGACAGAATTTGTGATAATCATTAATAATAAATTATAGTTTAAAAAAACTAAAAAACACGCTTTTAGAGTTTTAGTTTTTTTAAACTATAATTTATTTTTTTCTTTTTAGTTTGATTAACTCTAAAAACGTGTTTTGAAACTATAATATTTAAATGTGGTCCCGGTACGGAGGACTGATGCTTACAATAATTTAATTGTGAGCAAAACAAAGGCTAAATGCGAATATGTCGAGCCAGCCAGTATTGGAACAGGGAATCTCCTGATCCGTCAGGCGCGTTATCCGTTGTGCCACTGTCCCACGTAGGTTTGAATTTCTTAGGTATTTGCATTCTACACGGGTTAAACTGCTCTTCATAAGTTTAAATAAAATCACTCATCCTGGCGATCCTAATCATGGTGAGATAATAAACTTATCAAACTATTTTATTGTCGTCGGTCCTTGATAAGTCTACAACGTTTAAATTACATCTGATCGTTTAAAGTAGGGCAAACAGTATGACTTGCCATATTTCGGTAAGAGTTTGTCAGATTCCCAACGAACTATTCATTAGCATTTTTAACCATTAAAAATAAAATACCATACCAAAATAAAAAAACCATTAAAAATATATATTACAAAATAATGTTTTTGCTCGATTCTGAAAATCTGTTTTGCCATCTTTTCTATTTCCCATCCTGTTTTTCTATTTAACACACCGACAGAATTTATCATAGTATGTAACTTAAATATTACAATACAATAATTTATACAATAGCTATTTAAGATGAGAAATAAAACAACTGATTTGAAACATATACTGGGAAAGGAAGCTTACACAAATTAATTGTAGTTTACAGACAAGATAAAATCGAAATTAGCCAATTTTAAAAACATAAAAGCGCATGTTACATATGATTTTATATAATATATATATATATATATATATACACAGAAAGTGAGAGAGTGGCAAATTTGTGGGATTAAATTGAGGGGATATTTTAGAAATGAGATTTTAGGAGATTAGAAAGGCATTTTAGGTATAATATTTTAATTATTTAAAAAGTATGTGATTCAATTCAGCTATTTTTAAAGATGATTTCGATTTATTAAATAATTTGTTTTATTCGCTCCTTTTTGATGACGGACTCATCCGAGTCACTAGAGCACTCTTATCTATATTCTTTCCCTCTCCCCTACTGGGAATATATTGGAATGGAAATCATTGGTAAGTTGCAATCTTCTGATTCCCAACAATCTGGAAACAGAAAGAAAGGGGGGAGCGGGCTTTTCTCTTTCCATTAGTGTTTCCGCCTGGGGTAGTTTACCTGAAACATTTTTCCGTTCTAAACCAGATGGATCGAAAGTGCAGGGAGGAAAGCGGTGCTTGGAAGGGTAAGGCGCCTGCCACACAGGCTGTTGCGCTGAAGACCCTTCAAGTGAATGGGAGAGGGCGGGCAAAGGTTTAGCTTTAGAGCGGAAAAAGGGGGGTAAAGCGATTGCATGCATATTGCCAGAGGGATGTCACTGTGCGAGTCAATGAATAGGTTCCCTCCTATCCTTCAATTAGCACATGGAAAGGCTCGAAATGTGTCGTTTTGGGTGCATTTCCTGCCTTCTTAAGAGCGCACAGAAACAGTGAGCTCTTAACACAAAATTTCGAGTTCGTTCTCTTTGAAAAAGGAATCTCTAATGCATATGAAATTAACGAAAAATAATTACGATGAGTTTTAAGATTTTCTGATAGAAAATTGTTACAACTTATTATTTCCAAAAAATTTTTAATGCAAAATCACAAAAGTACCTCCAAATGTTTTGCACAAATTTGTATTCATAAAATAAAACAAAAATATTTCATTATAATTTTTATTCTAAAATACACTTGAATTCATACAACTTCTATTTGAGCAAATAGATGTTTAAAATTAATGTTAACTATCAATGCAAAAGGGATAAATAAAATAAAGTCGTTAATAGTTTTGTAATCGTTTTATACAATTATGAATATCATTTATAACTCTATTTGACAAAGGTGTATTTATATCTTAGTAAATAAAGCTTATATACTATAAATACTAGCATTTGAGATGTTTAGCCATGACTACTGCATTGGCTTCGGATTGGATCTGCACTGGACTTGACGATGTGCCTGATGGCATTACAGCACACTACTGGGAGGCTCGGCGTCGTACGGATGAATAGCCAGAATATGGATGATACAGAAAAAAAAAGACCCACCTTTTTTGAGATAATTTTGTAAATATTATTCAAAAAGGAAGCTAGGGGTAAACATATCAGCAATAAAATTATGTTATTTTAAGTTGAGCAATAAAACTAAGTCAGTTTATTTAAGTAGAATACTTTAATAAACATCATTGCTCGGAAAGCAATTGCATTTTTTTTGCAGTATCAATTCCTTCTTAGTTTTATTTCTGAAACTAAGCAGAAAAGTTGTTAAATGCATTTATTTTTAAAGAATTAAGTGAAAAAGAATTCAAAATTAAAGAAAATAATATGCTTCATTAATAAATATGACTAAACGAATCATGTTACATATGATTTTATAAGTGACAAATTCAAAATAAGTTTTAATTTACAAGCAAATAAAATATATAAATAAATAAATAATTGCACACTCTGTTAAGAAAGTATAAATGTTTTTCACGTGCTCATTTTTCAGGAGAGCAGCATTGCTAACGAATTGTTCGACATTGTATAAAAGTAAAAAACAAGAAGGATGAAAGGTACACGAATTATCAATTGTAAAAAGTTATAGATTTTCTTCCATATTTATCATGTATGTAAAGTGAAATTTAAATATCTTATTTTTAATATTTCCCAATCGTCTTTAATATTTAGATTTTTGAGGTGATTTTTTATAGTAGTGATATAGTTTATAAAATGTATGAGAGTTCTTGGGATGTTTCGCATCCATAATTAATTTAGAAGCTAAAGCAACTTAGGTCAGGAAAGAAATTGAATATAAATATTTAGTCACACCGCCACATTTTTTTAAATGTTTGCAATAGTACAAAATCTTGGATAATTTAGAATTTTTATTAGGAATGATTCCAATAAAGTTTTTTCTAATTTTCTTTTTTATTACTTATGGAAAAAATTTCGTTCTGCATTTAGTAAGCTTAAAACATTTACTCTTTAAATTATGATATTTTTATAGTTCATTTTATAAATTACATACTCATCCTGATTATTGAAAATTATTTGTTCCACTTCTTCTAAAACATAATAGATACAACGAAATTTTTGTAAAGTTTTATTATTGGAGAATTTAAACAATTATTTTTCAATTTAAAAAATTACATATTGTTATATTAATGCAAAAAGAAATATAGTGAATATATTTTTTTAAAAATAAGTACAATTGTTAGGTCCTATTATAATTTTAATGATTTTCGGAGATATATATTTCAATAAAACTTATAAATTGCATTAAATGAGTCTTGAAAATTTTCTTTTAAATGTGTCTATATAAACTGAATTGACATATTCTAATTCTGAGAAGATGTCAGTAGCAAAATATTCGGAGACATTGGTACTTCTAGAATATTAGAACCATTTTATTGAATATTGAGTAACTCAATGAAGATAAAATTTTCTGCAATCTTATTATACTTACATTTGAAATCATTCAATTTTCCTCTAGTATAGATTCCCGCACCGCCTTTTCCCTCCAGCATAGGTATTTTTCTTCCTCCCCCTTTCCAAATGCACAACAATATAATGAATAAGGCTTTTAAAGAAGTGCACAGTTTCTCCATATTCTTACAAAAATAATGTTAAGGTGACATTTCCTATTTCAACAAAAGATAATTTAATTTAATCGCCATTTTTGGCTTATGAAAATGTGCTTGTCACGATAAATTTTGTCTCTGCAACTACGCTTATAAATTAATCATCTTAAGGCCCAATATTTGTATGACAATTTTTGTTTCTAGGCCTGATAGCCAAACTTTTTAAGTCATTTAAAAATGAGTGTCATTTTAAAATTCCCATATATTTGAAGATTTTTATATACAAGTCGAAATAAGAAAGGGATTATAACGTTATTAAGCTAGTCATCAGGTAACGAGATGTGTGGTTTAGGTTGGTGTAGATCAGGCTACGTAGGCTTATAAAGTATTCGTTTTTTATATAATAAAATATAATATAACAGAAATTTTAACTTATATATTAAAGTAAATCAAAATAAATTTTTACTCCAAGTGGAGATTGAAATTAAAGAAAACCAAATTATTAATCTTAAAATTGTTTTTAATTAATTATGCCAATTGTCATATATGCCTACAAAATGCTGCCGATACTATAAATATAATGATTTCAGAAGAAAAACATGGCATGCAAATATTTTTGGTATATCACCTTTTTTTAATGTCCATGATAATTGATTAACAGATGAAGTCTGAAGCAAAATGTCATATGCAGATAAAAAATAATTTCTAATCAGAAAATGGCTTTCAGAATTCAAAATATCCGCTCCAAAACAGTTTTTATGAAAGAAATCGCTACACGAGTGAAAACATTTTTAAAATTTCATATAATCGCTTTTCATTTCTAAATTTATAAGCTATATTTGAGTCCCACATCTTTTTGGCCTAATTGCCTCAGACTTCAGGTTGTAATTGTCTTAAAATATTTCAATATATTAAAGATTGAAAAAAAAAAAAACAATCGCATATTTTTTTATATTTAAGAAAAGCATTTATTTTACTTTTTTATTGTTTTTTCAATAAATATATATTGTTATTTTAGAATTTTAAAATATGTAATTCCTTCAACGTTTGCTTATAAGTTACAATAAGCTCGCTTGATTAAAAATGTTTCAAATTTAATTTAGTAACATATTTTATGTATTTCTAACTGTATACCTAATCACCAATCATTTTGTAATTCTATTTTGATCAATTAATTTTAAATTAGTTTCTGTCCTCCATTAATATAATTCAATCTTTTCATACTTATCGTAGGATTGTTTTTTATACTACTGAGCCCAAAAAGTAAGACCAATTTTTTTTTTTCAAACACTCTTTATTTATTCTTCCAAATTTAGTTAATCGCCTTCAAAGTAATCTCCTCCGGACACAATGCATTTATGCCAACTTTTTTTCCAATCCTCAATGCATGTTAAAAAGTCATCGGCACGGATGGCCTTCAAAGCGGACGGTGATTCACGTTGAATCTCTTCAATCTATCGACATTTGACGCGTTTGATGCCCAAAAAGGAATTGACCGATCCTTTTGAAATTCCGAAAACATCAGCAAGGTCTCTAATTGTAAATCGAAGATTTGCAAGCATCAAATCTTTAATTTTTTGGACGTGAGCTTCGTCGGTTGAGGTGGATGGTCGACCAGAAGGCTTTTCGTCTTCAACGCGTTCTCTGCCTTCTTTGAACTGTTTTTACCGCTTCCGAACATTTCTTTCCGATATAAGAATTCTCACCGAATGCCTTCTGCAACATTCTATACTATACATTCTTTCCGCAAACAAAATTGAATGCAAGTTCTTCGCTCAATTAATTCAGACATTTCAAAGATCGCGGAATCAGTTTTCGCGTCTCACAAAGCCACGCGTAACTCAAACACTAATGAATCTTTTGACGTTAAATTTCACACAGATGTCAAAGACAGTGCCAGCAACCTAAAAAGAAAAAAAATTCAAAATAATCTTAATAAATTCCATAAGCAACGGAAATTTTAAATTGAAAACTGGTCTTACTTTTTGGACATTGTACAATATTTTTTTTAGATATTCGATCTGTATATACAAAGATAGTAAGTACTAAAGTACTAATACCTAGAATGAATTAAAGTGTTTGCTAATCCTGCATGAGATTTTATACTTCATTTGTTATTTTGATGAAATACTTTATTTATTAGTTTTATTTTAGTAATGAAATTTATAATGGAAAGATACAAAATATGTATTGCTTACTTAAAAGTTCATGGGACGCTTTTGATATAGGTAAACATATCTATAACTATAATTGAATGCATGATTACTGTTATTATTGAATTATTCTGAAACATATCTTTTACATAGAATCGAGCTCCCTCCCACCTCCCAGTTGCATCAAGAAGAAGCATCAAGACATAACCTAGTGGCTTTTATTGATCAGAACTGCTTACTCTTCTGATTTTCTTGGATAACATTTGAGAGATATAGTTATCAGTGAGCACGTGTAAAATATACTTTTCTATCAATAGTTTTAAATGAAGTTAATAAATAAGGAGCATTGAATGAAATGTACCATAACCAAAAAGCAAAAATATCATACTATCATTTTTAACTACTTTTTATTTGATATTTCTTTAAACAACGAAAAAATCTAAGTAAATCTATCTTTAATCAACGAGAAATGCAAATATTTGAGAAAAAGGAAATATAAATATTATTCCAATAATAAACTTAGTTACGTATATAATAACTTAACTTTTTAAAAAATTTAGCAAGCCTTTTTTGCAAAAATGAAACATTTGTTTACTTTTCGATTAATGATAAATTAAAAAAAGCAAACAATTATAATATTTATAATAATTAACTATAGGCGACGTTAAATAAATAACGATTTTAATTAAATCAAAGGAAAATGATGAAATATCTCCTACAATGGAATTAAACTGAAAATCCAATAAACATGAATTTGTGGGGTTTTTTCCATTACTCTTCTTAAGTATTTCCTAATGGTATCCAATAAACAATTACTTTTAAGTATAACAACACCACTGTAATTTAAAATATAAAAAATACAGGAAAAAAATTTGATGAAGTTTTACATTGAGGTGCATTAGCAAAAGAATTAGACCGCGTAATGGATGTGTTGCGGTAATATTTACCAAGGTTGAATTTAAGGTAATTCTGTGAAATATTCAGATACTTGTCCTAAAGTCACTCACCGTACATATGGCAGATATAAAGTTCATCGAAGCATAATCCAGGGAAGTCTAATATATTAATCCATTAGAGGGAAAAGGGGAATAATGCTTATGGGGAACTAAACTGAGAGGGTTACTTCCTCATAGTGTTTGTTACCAGCATACATCTTTTATGAACCATTTCAAGATCATATTTCATAGTTTGTCGGTCGTCTACCTTCTGCACAAATGAACAGTTTTTTTTTTTTCATCTAATTCACCGCTGGAGAAAAGGCAAATATAGGCGTTGGAATATCATTGTGAAGGCTGGCAGATATTTCAGCCCTGGAAGTAGGGGTAGTATTTTGGGAAAAAGGTCAAATCCAAATAAAACACAATACCCACTTTTTATAGAATTTTGATTAGTCTTCATGGGGAACATAAAATATATTGGCTTTAATTCATATTATTATACGATAATTTATAAGCAACATAAGATTTTCAAATAACTTATCTTAATTTAATATAGTAATTACAGGGAAAATTTAAGAAAATAAGGCGTATCCATATAAGAAAAAACATATAAGGTGATATATAATATCAACTACGTTGAAAAGAAATGGATGAGAACGATATTTTATCAATCTGCTAATAATTTTAATTTTAATTACATTTTAATCAACTTTTGAAAGCTGATAGTAAAATCATCACATAATTATATAAACAGTAATTTTATTGTTATTATTATTTAAATTTTATTCAAAGGTATGAATATGATTGATATCATAATTAGAAATTATGATATCAATCATAATAAATATATCAATAAATATATATAAATATATAATAAATATATTTGAATAAAATTTTTCTTTATTAATTTAATTTTTTATACTATAAAATAAAAATATGTTCAATAAAAGGAAATTTATTAATTTGTATACTTTTGAAAATATAAATTATTATCAATTCATGGATACATTATTTTTTTCTCTCATCTTCCAGAAATATTTTTAAAATTAAATTTCATTTAGAACAAAATATAGAAATTTCATTTAATAAAATGAAACTCATTAAAATAATTGTATTTTTCTTATCATTCATTATTTAAAGAATTCTTATGTAACTGTAGAAAAAGTAGCTGAATCAAATAATAAAGTTTTGAAAGAAATTACTTATCACAGTTTTTTTTTTACGATGTCTTCACATTCCTAGGATAAAAAATTACAACTAATAATTTTGATTTTAATATATTCTTTGAATGTAATTTCAGATATAAAAATAACTGTTAGAAATTATTTTTAATTGATGATGTAAACTGGCTAACTAAAAAAAAATAATTCAAAAAAAGATTTTAAATACGTTATTGAATAATAATGGAAAACATTTAGGACTTCTAATATTAAAGCAAGTGTCATATATCTAAAGTATATTAAGAACATTAAGAAAGTGTTAATTAAAATTGTATTTTAGGAACGCTGCCAGAAGAAAACAATTTTTTAACATATTTAAATGCTGATAAATCTAAAATAATTGTTATCATGAACGGAACATGATGTTGTCCTGGTTTGGGGTCCGTGATGTTATCCGAAAATGAGGGCCGAGCAAATAAAACTCCATTTCAAGTACTTTGGTACTTTGGGTCCCTTAACACTTGAAATGACTCTTGAATAACGTTAGTCTTAAGGAATTTTCTGGAGAATTTGGCTTTTGATTGAAGTGTTTTGTAGCATGGGTTTGAAGCACTCTTCCTTTTTGAAATTTCATATTTATCACTTTTGGCATTTTCCGGTGCCTATTGAACTGTGCTTCTTATTGTAGTTGGAATATTTCATTCGTCATTTATGCCTACAATTTTAAAACTATGATATATTCTTTTGGCTAAAAAATGTGATAACTTTTCTTGTAAAATTTGGAATATTTCGTTCTTACGACATTTACATTTATGTTGTTGTTGTTGTTGTTGTTTCTTATCCCACTTGGTTGGCCAAGCCCACGAGCCCATACGTACTCATGATTGAAGGGGAAGGAAGCAGCTTCTGTTGTGATGGAGCACCCGTAGGTAGAAGTCTGACTTTGGCTCAGTGACGCTCTTACAGTCATAGGAGACCGGGACCTACGGCTTAAAGTGGATTCCGAACCACTACAAACATCCATGGCACCGCCGGGATTCGAACCCGAAACCTGTGGCCCCGAGCGCCAGACACTCGGCCATTCAGGTCCCAAATTTGTGAATGCCAACGGCACGCGATGTTCCCAGGTGGTCACCCACCCAAGTACTGACCGCGCCCTTGACTTCGGTGATCTAACGAGAACCGGTATATTCAGCATGGTACGGCCGTTGGCCTACTTCATTTATGTTATTTTTATATTCTTTTGTAGATTCTTGAACAATTCATTCTTCATGAAGTACTTGATAAATTCATGTGGCAATTGAACTTGGCCATTCTTGTAGTATTCTAATCAATTGCCTCATATATCTCGTGCATTATTAAAAATTGGCATATTCCTGAGTTTATTCAATGTTCACGCTCAAATGTTCACACATGATAAGTTGAAATTTGCCAAGCAGATTTCAGAATTTTTATATATAATTCTTCTGTGCATGGGCTTTTTTTTTTTTTTTTGCTGATCTTAATTCTTGTCGGAAACATTTTTTAAAAAAATAACTTCTTCATTAAATTTTTCATTCTCATCTGAAATTACAGCATATTCAAACTGTAATTAATTTTTCGAAATTATTTTAAGCCGGGGTATCGCAATTATTCATTTGGTTTCAGAGCGGGACTTTGAAAGGAAATTTGTGAAGTTTTTACCTTTTTCGCAATTGCAGAAACAATACAAAGTCCTAAACTGCAAGCATTCTATAGAAAAAGAAAGATAATTGGAGATAATTAACATTGTTGGTCACAACTATACACTGCCACTACATTTACTTCCTAGGATGTACACCAATTAATTACTCATTTGAAGCTAATGATAGAATGAGAACTCTTTTGTAAAATAGAATTAAAGTTTGGATAATTAAATAATTTATTTTGTTCTTGATAATTAAATAATTTATTGAGTTTATTGTGTTCTTGATAATTAAATAATTTATTGAGTTTATTGTTTTTTTGATAATTAAATAATTTATTGAGTTTATTGTGTTCTTGATAATCAAATAATTTATTGAGTTTATTGTATTCTTGGATAATCTTCGTTTTCTAAACAATAAGAAGATTAAAAAAATCCATGAAATGGAGTTTCAAGTTCATTAAACCAATCGTGCGAAAACAGGTGAAATAATCATGAATAAAAATTTTTTTCTAGAAAATGATGAACACTTTTTAATCCTTTTTAACGCCTGAAATAGAACATAGAACATATTTTTATAGATCATATGTTTTTAAAACGATATGAATCATTGATGAAAAAGAAAAAAGAGTGAAGAATTATGAAAAGGCCGTAAATACTGAAATATTTTACCAATAGTTTTTTAATTTTAATGAATATTAATGATAGAATTAAATATCATTTAGTTTGCCGTTTAATGAAATTTTGTAAAACGGTTACGTTTGTCATAACTGGGATATCTATATATATATACACAAATCTACATCGAAGAACGGATATTAAGTTTAAGATTTTTTTAAAAATTTTCGAAACAATTTTGTAATTTTGAGATTTTTATTATTCCTCTTATAATCTTCAAATTAAAATATTTATTTATTTGATTTATGAATAATATTTTTTCCTTTGGCCAATAATACGTATAGGATATACAGAATTTTTTTTTTAATGATAGATGATTTATTTCTTTTTAGAAATAAATGGTTTAATATTTAAAATAATTGAAAGCAAATTCATTCTCATAAGAAGTTGAACTTAACTGTTGCAACTAAAAGAAGCATTATACAATAAGTTGAATATAAAAGATAAATTACTTATTGGATGGTAAAGCTATAAAATATTTTGATGATTTCTGCAGGCCTAAATTAAAATGTTGGATTGATTAAACACTCTATTAACATATCACTTCACTGCATATATGTGTATTTAAAAAAAAAATAACTGACTCTTGTGCAGACACTAATCTATAAGTACTGAAGAGTTAAGTTAATTGAAAATATGTCTTTGAACTTCGAAAACTTGCAAAGACTTTCAGAGTTATTTGGAAAATTTATTAATTGTAGATTATATAATATTAGTTATTTTAAAAATATGTTTTCCTAAAATTTCAATTTTATAATATTAGTAAATTATTTTTTAAATATTATTACAATCGATTAGTAAATTACTGGATCGATTTCTTGATGTTTAAATCTATTATTATCAATTTCCATAATTGCAATAATGCTATTAATGGTGTTTTTGAAATAGAGTTGGAAATTATGTAAATCATTATGTTAGATGTGAAATATTATACGGTTTATAAGATTTCATTTATAAAAATTTCCATTAAGTCAGGGATTTTTTCAAAAACAATTTTATAAATTATTCTATGAGCCCAATAACTATGCATTTTGGGACTTTGGGACTGCTGTAATTATTGCTGTTTTATATCTTTTTTTTTTTAAGTTTCGAAGATGCAGTTTTTTAACCAGTTAAAATTTAAGTAGAAGTTTTGAAAAAGAATAGAATGTTTACAATATTTATAACAATGGAGTAGTGTTGGAACTCTTAAAACTAACGTAAATTAATTTCCAGAATTTTTTTGAAAATTTTTTCAACTTTTTTTAAAAAATGTCTATTGAAATAATGACCAGTATATATTATTTTATAATGATATTTCTTTGTTAAATTTTTACTTTAAATTTCTATATTTTCAAAAAATAGGATAAATTTTCTGATTTAGGCACAAACTTTTTAATAATAGATAGTAGATCGATTGATGATCGCGAACAAAAAACGAACTCTATAATATTAAAAAAAAAAATTGATTTTTCTGCTTATTTCAGAAAATAAACATACCTGTCACTAAAATGCTGATACATTTTCTTTCACAACATTTTTTTGTTCTAGATTGGGTGACGATATTTATATAAGTATAATAAATATAATTGACCTATTCTTAAGTAAAAAAAATATATATATATATATAATTTTTTTTTTAAATGAGGACACTGAGGATTTAAAGATTTGATTAATTATAATTTTAAAACAATTTAATGTTTTGTATATTTTTAATGCACTATAAAATTTAATAGTTGATCTTTTCATCAACCTTAATGAAATTGACCTTGGAAAAAAAATATATGTATATACATATTATAGTGAATGTCAGCATCAATATCATTAAAAGTTGAAAACAAGAAGATGAATGTAACTTCTAATTTAACACCGTAAATTATTGTCAACAATAAAGAGTTTTTGCATAACGTTTTTTTATCGTCTGTTATTTTTTTTCGCCCTAGCGCGCATGCTCATAGAAAACATTGTGCTATTGCGCATGCATATCTGTAATATTGCACTACTGCTCATGGGATTTGAAAGAATTTGAAAGCATTTCTGATAAACAAACATGTCGGCAAACTGATGAATGGCTGAGGAGTTGACTAACTGAAACAGAAATTAATAAGGGAATTACACGCTATAGACTTCATTTAAATAAATTAAAATATTTTTTAGATTAGTCTAGGATCTTGTACAAAGAGAAAAATGTGAAATGTGCAAACAATTAAATTTAAATAAAAATATTTTTTTTTTTACTAATCAGCTGAATGAAAAAATATATTTAAAAACTTTTTAGTCCGTTTTATTAGTCCGTTATAAATTCCAATTTAATGAATTTTCTTCTTTTTAATACGCTTTTATTAGTCTCACCAGTATGTTTGTTTGTTTGTATGTAACTGACTCTTTGGGCTCGATTTTGCCCTACTTTAAGCGATCCGATTTAATTTAAACATTGTAGACTTATAAAGGACCGACGACAATAAAATATTGTGACAAGTTTATTATCTCATCATGATTAGGATCGCCAGGATGAGTGATTTTATTTTAACTTATGAAGAGCAATTTAACCCATGTAGAATGAAAGTACCTAAGACATTCAAACCTACGTAGCACAACGGATAACGCGCCTGACTACGGATCAGGAGATTCGCATTTTGCCTATGTTTTACTCTCAATTTGAATTTTTGCAAGAACTATAGTTCCAGTCCTCCGTACTGGGAGCTCATTTAAATATTATAGTTTAAAAACACATTTTTAGAGTTAATCAAACTAAAAAGTAAAAAAAATTATAGTTTAAAAAAACTGAAAAACACGCTTTTAGAGTTAATCAAACTAAAAAGTAAAAAATAATTGTTAACATAAGAATAAAATTACTGACGAGAAAATGAATGCCATTGTTCTAAAAGCGTGGAGTGCTCGTTATCAATCGTTATAATTTTTCACTAGTTTCATTCCGAAATGCAGAGTTAGTTTAAAAATGTCTTACAAAGCACCCCACGCTTTTAGAACAGTGACATTCATTTTCTCGTCAGTAATTTTATTCTTATGTTAACAATTATTTTTTACTTTTTAGTTTGATTAACTCTAAAAGCGTGTTTTTTAGTTTTTTTAAACTATAATTTTTAATAATAAAGATAATGACAACTAGAGAATATTTTTTCACAATTTGATTGTTTTATAAATTATATTCCCTTAACAGGCCTTCAAGAATAAAAATACGTATCAATTTCAGAATGGAACATTAAATGATATAATCACTGTTCACATATTCATATTCATATTCATTTTCATGACATAGATGTTAGAGTGAGTCAAATAATACGCTAATGTACCACCAAAAAAAGCATTTGTTTACTAACAACTGATTGCTATTTGTTTTGTATTGGCATGCCTTTAGCGAACAATTTCATTACTATTTAAAAAGATGTATGTATTTTATAGATTTATTTATGTGGAACTTTTTAAAATTTAGATTAAATTACTTATTATTTTCATATAATTTTGTGAAAGTTTCTTGATTTAAATATTTTAGATTATATGAAGCAATATTTTTTAAATGAACATTTCTTGTAATGTATAACAACTATGAAAGAGATTTAAGAAACCTGAATTAATTTTAAATTCAATTAATTTTAATTTTATTTTTTAATTCATGACATACTTTAAAAAACAAATTAGTAAAATTTTTGAAAATCTTTACATAATTATGATGAAAATGTTAAAATAGATTCCTACAATATGCCATTTCTTTAAATAGAGAAAATGTTCTAACAAAACAAACGAATTTATTAAGAAACACTATAGTAAATTTATTTCTACTTGTACTTTTTATAAAGTTGTATAAAATAAATTAATAATTTCACATGAAGCATGCAAGAAAAAAAAAAGAAAATTGTAATGATTTATTTATATATCACTTCTTAACTTTTAATTTGCAGATAGCGGAAAGATTTTTTAAAAAGTTAAAAATTATTAACTTGTATACCATTACAAAAAATCATCATAAAATGAGAAAAATTATAAGAAATGGAACAGAAAGTTGTAAACAAAAAAAAAAAAAAAAATGCCAGCTAATATAAAACTAAACCTAAACTTTAAAAAAGTAATTAATATTAAGGATGCAAATGAATAAAAGCATATTTCTTGTTATATGCTGTTTCCTTAAATAAAGGACAATTTTCAAAATAAACGAGCAAATTTATTAAGCACTTATTTAATAGTACATTTAGTTTATCTATATATATTTTTAATTTATTATAAATATAATCTAATCATACTAATATAATTAAATTAATCATATAATCACAAGGGCACAAAATTGATATCTTTTATATATAGTTTATTTTATTTTTTAACAATATTATAATATTAAAAATTTTAATTTCTTCATTGTAACAAATATAATTTACAAATTATTTCTTAAATAATCATATGAAATACAAAATGAAAATTAAAATACCAACAGAAGCAGGTTAATAAATGGAAAATATTTCTATAGTACTTTTAATTAGCATAAAAATAAAAGAGTTATCAAAATAAAAAATAGTTAAATTTTAGAATTTTAATAATTAAAGCAAATTATTTATAGCAAGTAGTTTTTTAATATATTTTTAAATAAAAAATTACTTTTTTTGTTTGTTTTAAATTAATATAAATTTATAATATATATTCTTAAAACTGGACATATGAAAAATAAATTAACATTAAAATTAGTGACGTTCATGTATAGCACATATGTTTCTAATCATCAACACAAATTATGTTCACCAATTTTTAAGTAAAATTTTAAATTTACATTTATTATTATTGTTTTTTAATTGTTATATGTATAATCTTCAATGAGCAAATGCTTTATAAGAAATTTAGAAAGAATGAATTTTTAATTCACTTTTCTTAATGATGTATTTTAAGGTAGTTTAGATTTTGTACAATTATCCTGTAAAAGCTTACTTCCAATGAAACTACTAAACATCTGTATATAATAGTCTTGTTTCATAAAAACAGAAAAGAAATTTTATTTTAATACTCTATTTTAATTAAAAATTATATTTAAAAAAAATTACAAATCTTAGAAGGAAAAAAAATCTTGTATGAATAAAAAAAAAAATAGTAGAAATGATAAACATACAATCTATATAACTTTAAGAACAGAATTTTGAAACAATTTAAATTAAACATTTATTACAATTCGACAAGCAGAAAGATTTAAACAATAGTACAATATTTAATATTCTATGAATATTTGAACATTTATTGAAAAATATGGAGCTGCCTGACTGTCACATAAAGATGAATAGCAATTATCAAGAGGAGCATGAGCATATAAGTGATACATTTCGCAATTTTTCGTATTAAAAATATATAATTAAAAATAAATAAATGTTCTCTGACAAAAACGATTAAAATCTACATCTGTTAAATCTTTCTTATCGAGAACTAGGTATTTCCACTTGGATATCATCACTCAACTCCTTGCATTCGAGACTTATATTGCCGCTGTTTTAATTTATCGGAAGTAATAGTGGACGCTATGCAAAAACTCTTTTTCAGCTTTCCGATAAATTATCGTGTTCTGATGAGAGCATGCGCAGTGGCATTATGCGCCTGATAGCGGGAAAAAGTGAAAGCGTGTGGATTCCGCTATGCAAAAACTCTCTAATGAAAGAAAATCAACTTTATGCATCACGATTGTGAAAGCGCGAACTAAATTTGAATTCATCAAAATAGAAGACAATGTAATCAGAGCCGCATTTTGAAAAGCTAAATTTTATCTTCATTTATGTAATATATAATAGGAATCAGATATGTGAAATCAAATTAATTACATTAAAATTAAAATTTCGTCATATTGAGTTAAAGTATATGTATATGAGTTCTATGAAAATATATAGGATTGGTACACGTGCAAACAAACATGGGAATGATTGAAAAGGCCATATTTATTTATGTCTAACATATAAGAGATTTATCAGATTTATATTGAGCTGCGAAACAACAAATACTGAAATAGTCAACAAACCATTGATATCATGAAGAGCAAATCACTCAAAATTTTGCGACTCTTGAATGTACCCACCAAATTATATTTGAAACACACATCTTTGTTATTCAAGGGAACAAGCTCATAGGTCTTTTTTTTCCAGTCAATGAACCCGCACCAGGGTTTAAATCCCCCAACTCTGTACCTTTACAATTTATATGTAATTTGAATTAAATTACTAACGGTTGACCTCGACTATAAAGTAATGCGTTTCTGTTCTGATCGGGACTCACTAATTCAGCTACCTCATTCCATTTGTGTTCTCCCTTTTGCACTCAGATCAATTTTCATTATTATTCTTGATGCATGTGAAATTCGATACTTAAGTAAGACAGCGTGCTCCATGCATGGCAGTGTTTTACCTGCATACTGCTCTTCAAGAGTTTTTTTAACCTAATATGAACGCTGTTTTGTTCTGATTGGATGTCTATGATGCGCTCAAAAATCTGTAAGTGACGAAAAAAAAATTAGTTCATTAATTAACCTCCTATTCAACCGCAAATTTTAAAATGTTGAAGGATATAAATTAATTTGAATATGTTAATACCAAAGAAGAAATGACGGCTAAAAAAAGTGTGATGAAAAGGCGGGTTTAAGCTATGTTGTTCTCATATCAAATTCGTAATTTTCATAAAACTTATTCAGAGAATGGAAACGTATTAACAATCATATAAACATTTAACGCTTAAATTTAACAGTAGAAATTATACATTAATTCTCATTCTTATAAGGCTAATAGATTTTGTATTAAAATTTTATACAAACATAGGAATAAAGTGTTGCTATGTCTAATAATGCAAGTATAAAAAATTGAATACTCGTAGAAAAAAATTTTTGTATTTTCAAATTTTTCAAATAAGCTTATAGTTTGTTTTCCACTTTACACGTTACTGAAAAGCACCGTATAAATTTCTTTAGTTTTCATTTGAACTGTCAAATATCATCACGAGTTTAAGGTAAACCTAATATGGACGCATCTTGTTTATTAACTATTATTTCAACCTAATCTAACTTATAAGAACTTTAAATATTATATTTTCCAGTGAATTGTAATGAAAAAGTTGTATTGAACAAATTCACTTAACTTCGAATTTTTTATCCTGAATTTTTTTATATAATTTTTGCATTTCATTAAGTGATAATTTAAATTACCTCAAAATATTGCTCAAATCAAATCAAACAAAAAAGTGACAGTCCTAGACCAATTAAGATTATGTGATAAATGGGATGTACATGTATCTGAAACATTGTATGCTCTCTAATAATAGATTTAATTAAAGATTTTCAAAAATATGTACAGTACGTCGCAACAAAAATAAATTAATTAGCTTTATAAGTTATTTGTTAGATATAATAATTAGATTATGTTATTGAAATACTAAATCTTACAAACTAAAAAGAAACTGTTACGATAAATAAAAACATTAAACAGCATAACATTGAACATTGAAACATTGAACTTCTAACAGTTTAAATTTTTTTTTAATGCCAGCAATAACTTTTTATTTGTTAAAATTCAATTGTTAAAATAATTATAAACACTTTAAATGAAACCAAGTCTATGAATTTTTTCAGTTCCTTCTATTAGCTCACACTCTCCCTATATATATCTTGCGTAAATTTTCAATCCTTCATAAAATGCTTTTCATTCATCCACTCCAGTTCAAATACATTTTTTTGAACTTGTAGTGGATGACACTGGATGTTAATACAGTTTTTTTCACATATTAATTCAGTAATTAAATTTAATTCATTAATTTTGGTTTTTTTTTAGATTTAAGTTACATATATCTACCAATAGATGGCAACAGATAAACTTATAAAACTGAGTGAAAATTATTTATAAAGGACTTTTCTGCAATAGAGTGAAAAAAAAGTAGGAATTGACTTAATTTTTTTTTATATTACTTGTTTATTGTAATAACGTATTTATTTAAAAAAAATGCTAATGAGGTTTTTATACATTGTATTCATTGGGGAAAATTAATACCTGAAAAAGAATCAATTTCAAATATAAACTATTAATTTATAAACAGCTAACTTAGCTAAAGAACTTCTAGCTAAATAGTTTTAACTAACTCAATAATAACTAGTGTGTCTACAAGCCTCAATTGATGATAATTTTAGTAATGATCATAAATTTTGCTAGAGATTAATAAATAATTCAAAGTTCGATAATAATAAAAGGATCTCTCGTATATATATTCTACAAGAAACAATGCTTGTTTATTTTCTTGAAGAAAAATTTGTTTTTTAAAATGAGTTGTTGATCTTACTGTTCTGTATTATTTTTACTTTTTCTTTCTAAGGGACTTTCAGTATAATTATAGTATACTTCTTATAGTATCAATAACTTTTTTTACAATCACATATATTTCAAGAAAACTGTACTTTGAAAATTCAAATATTTTTCATCTGAATATACTTAGTGGAACACAATTTGCTCGTATTTTATTTGAATTTAAATCATTAGTTTTTTAAGTACTTTAAAGACAATGAAAAGCTCATTTAATTGTAAAAAAAATACATATTTTAGAGCTACCAGTAATGCATAAACAATATAAATAATAAGCACTCGATTTAAATAGGCTGTAGCTAAATTTTAGTAACTAAAAAGGATGATTTCAAATTGTTATAGCTATTAATGTAATATAGATGACTATCTCTACAACATCGTTGCTAATAGACTGATAAACAAATAGACATATTACTGAAAAATTGTCCAACATAAATAAATGTTTAATTTTTGTTAAATGCATAACATTTCAGTGATAATTAAAATTCCTCTTAAAAGTTTAGTTTAAAATCAAATCTTTCAACATTTAGGAGGGCAATTTTATTGAATACGATGTTATGTTCGCGTTAATGTATGTGACACTTATAAATATACCACTTAGAATTGCTTGTTGAAAAATGAGTCATAAATTGAATGAATGCAAATAAATAAGGGGGAAATCCTAATTAATTAAATTAGTGGAATTGAAATTACTAACTGGCTAAGTTAAGAATGGATACAAGAAATGACGTTGCGTATACGTTACTGCAAGAAATGATACAGAAGGTGGAGTCATTAAAATTGTAATTAGAATTTTAAAACTAGAACTACAGAAAATACAATAAGTAGTCATTGTAAAAGAAGAAAGAGAAGAGGGGATATATAGCATTGGATCTGTAAACTCAATGTAAGGAGTTAGATGTAACTGAAGTGATCGGTACTGGAAATGTGGAATAAGGGCGAAATCTGATCTCGGGATTTTGTGGTTCACAGGATATATTTGTTTTTGTTTTACATTGGTAACCTCATGTATACTACGAACAGCCCATCGATGTTGTGGAGAGATGGCAGGGCCATCTAGGAGGCTTTTTATGGGTAGTTGACTCATATTTTAATTTGGTATAGGAGTAAACCCTGGAATCCTTTATACATAAAAGGGAAATAATAAATTATCACATTAATAGAAATACTGATTAATTTATAAATATTTAGTAAATCAGGTGGGTATTGTGTGCTTACATATGATTATTGTATCAAATTTGTTATGAATCTCATCTACGTTTTATTTGATTATTATACTTCATTTGCTATTATAAATTTTCTCTTAAATTTATACAGATTACATCTGCAGTCTGAAATAACGTATAATATAAACTATTATAAAAATAAATTACTCCATTGGAAAAATTCAGATAATTCAATTAAAGGAACAAAGTTGCAGGAAGATATAATTATAAAGACTCTAATAAAAAAGAAAGATTATTAAAAGAAAAGTTTTCTAAAATCAAAAAAATTAAAATTTTCTTTGCTTTATTAATCTTCAGTATTTTGATAAAAAAAAGCTTTAGCTGCCCGTTAAACAAAACTGAATTTTTTAAATTGCCTTATGTTATTAAGCCCAAGTATTGCGTTTTTTTTTATTTAAAGAATATTTATAAATCTCATTTCTAAATGTGTACTATTTGGCAGTCACAAGGTTATTATGCAATTACATATACACACATAGTGCGTGTGTGAATTCATTTAAGCATGAAATCCTGTTGAACTGAATTGAAAAAACTGCATTTATAAATACACGCTAAATCGCTCGAGAGCCATCAATTTAAAAATTAAAAGTGCATCAAACGAAAACGCTGTGCATCACACGAAAACTAAAAAAGGAGAAACGCACTCAAGAAAACAGTTCTCGTGGATAGCAAAAGCTGAGCAAGCATTGTTGTATCAAATTTGTGACTATTTTTCAACAACCTGGCGGCAGTCGTATTCGTGGGAGGGAGAGAGAAAAGCTAACTGTGGCACCGACAGCGATCGATGAAGTCGCGTCGAGAGCTTGTTGATTTCATTTTGAAAGTTATCTATTTCGTGAACAAAACAATAATTGTCTTCACTACAACATTTTCTGAACATCTTCACACAAATTTTAATTATTATTATTAACGAAACTTCATTGATTTTTATATTATTTGTATGTTTTGTTGTTATTTAAGACTCCTAATATATTTAAAGAAAACGATAATTAAAAGTCAAACATAATTTAGTGTTGGTTGGTATATAGCTTGATGAAAAGTTTTATAAAATATATTTTGGCAAGTTTATAACCTGAAGTCAATTAAAGAATGAAAAATATTTAAATCATGTCAGAAATCTTAACATTTACTTGCTTAAAAGACTTTCTGTATTAAATGGCAATTTTCTTACAGTAGCGTGCTCTAAAAAAAGCATTGAACATAAATATTATCATATTTATTTATTTGTAATGTGGTTTTTTAAATTTAATTTTATTTTTAACAATTACATTTGTTGGAATCAGTTATTATTTTCTTTTAGATTTCCACTTACGCAGTTTGATAGTTATAAATTGAGCATAATAACAAAAGTATCACTATTTTTAGGGGATTTCAGTCCAAAGTATGTTTTTGTATTTATCAGATTTTTGACCGTCAAGTGTTTTACAGCAACAGAAATATAATTGTTGACCTTGTTACTGGTAAAATTCTAAAATTTCAATGAAAATGTTAATTTTAATTTACTTCTCTAAGTAAAATAAAATCACTATCAAATAAAAAAACTTTTACATTTACATTTATATTTTGAAATAGTAAATTAAAGAGATCTTGGTTATTTAAAAAAAATAGTTGAAACTTTACATAAGAGCATTTTGTACACATTTGTAATCCACTTTATACGATAATTAAATTAGTAAACTACCTGTTTTTAAAAAGCATAATAGGTATAATTGGATCACTAAATAAGTATACTTAAGAAATCCAACAGAAATAGTCTTAATTTTTTTTCAAATCAAAATATTTTTATATAAAGAATTTAAATATAGGAATAGTATCTTGAAATTTTCGAAATAATTTAGGTCATGAATAATTTTCCATATAAGTCAAAACATAAACGAGAGTGTTTCTTATAATATAAATTATTAATAAGGAAACTGAAGATCTTAAAAGAAAACGAAACACCTCTCATTAGGTGCCAAATGGCAAGTGTTACGTGTGTAATAAAAAATTTTTCAGCATTAAAATTCTTATAATTTTTTAACTGTTCCACATTGAAAAATTTCTGATTTAAAAAATTTAGATAACTCTCGCTATGGAAACATATCGCAGTAATTCCCCATTCCCAACACTGTTTCCCATGAAGTCACACAAAATAGGTGAGGAAGTTAACACTGACTGACACTGCCCAATGGTGTTGTATGAATTGCTTAATCTAGCACTTCCTTGTGCTGTGCGGTTGTCAACCTTCCCTTCCCATAATTATTTGCAACTATCTAAGAAACTTTCACCTTTTTATAAATTATCTTGTTTTTGATCTCCAAATAAGGCTAGCTTTTCTTTTTCCAGAAAAAACCCTCAATTGTTACTATCTCTAATTATATAAAAGAAAACACTCTATATACAAATATACAAACTGCATATTTTTTTTATTTTAAAAATTAAATCATTCTAAATTTCTAATAAGTAATTCCAAATAATATAGCTTCCAAGTCTATATTATTTGTAAAATATTTTGGTAAAGTTCAACGAAGTCAGCAATTGCTAAAATAGTGATTAATTGATTAAATAAGACACATGAATATGTATTGGGCTTCTTCAGTAAAATATTACAGTACGGTCTTCATCTACTTTTAACAAAAAATGTGAACTTGAATAAAAAATAAAAAATTTCACTTTAACAATGTGCTTCGATGTTATTAAACTGACAGTGTTGCTTTACTTCTTATATGACATAAATATGATTCAGATGCTTTTCAGAAAAAGAAAATATGTTTTGATCAGACAAGAATTCAAATATTATATAATGACTCAGGTAAAATAAATGAGTTCATTTCGTCCCGTTACTATCATTTCATAAAACAGCTAACGTATGCTGCTTAAATTATATCCGAAAAGCTAAATGAGTGAATTAGTTTGGACAATGCTGGCCCTTATATTCTTACGAAATTTGGATGAAATTATATAATATCATATGGTTTAAAAATTATATATTCGTGCATGTTTGATTCCGTTCACAAAATCGCATTTAAAAAACATTTTTATTTAAAAATATTATTTTTATTACTTTATATGTTTATTTGCCGAAGGGGAAATTAATTTTTCAAGAAATAATCTTAGCTTTATTTAGATTGTTCTAACAATGATCTGGTGGTGCTAATTTCAGAAATATTAATTGCCGTACTTTGGATTGGGCACTAATTTATTAGATTGTCCCATATCAAAAGAACTTCTGAGTACCCAATCAAAAACACAAATTGTTTGAACATATTTAATCAAAATCGGTTCCATCTGCGTCATTGTAATTTTGTCATCGAATATAAAGTTTTTTAATGCCAGTTTCAAACAACACTTTTGATTTAGAGTCAATAAAATCAGTGAATGCTGTTTTGACAGCTTAATGATTGATACATTTTTTTAAAAAAATGTTCTAAATGCATATAGAAGTCAATACGACAAGTCTGGTAAATATGATACATCACATTTCAACTAGTTCAATTTTTGGAGTACTATTTGTAAATCATCTGCCAACTCTTGTGAAATCCATTTCTCATGTTCTTTCATCTTTCCAAGCTCTGCAAGGTGCCTCGAAACTGGTGTGTCTTCTCCAAGATCCACTTAATGCATTATTATCTCATTTATTAGCATAAATTATCTTATTAGCCACATCTTTAATTTCTTAATATTACATTCAATGCATAATTTACGAAGTACAAAAACAATGGTAAAATAATTTCAACTGTTTTCCAAACAAATCTTACTTTAATATGAATATATTTTCGTTAATATGTTGTATTTCTCTGACACAAATATAATTATTGCAACTTTATTTCATAGAATTTAACAAAGCGTTACTTTAGTCCTCATGAATTGCCCATTACAGATTTGAAACTGTACTTTTTAATTCTTGTAAGGCTTCGAGGAGAATTTTAACAATCTATATTTTCTGTTTCCAAGTATTCTATAAATATACTTAATTTGAACGTTATGATACGTTAATTATCCTCCATCAACAAACATTGTTGTCCAACAACATGCCTAAACAGTCTTACGAAATCTTTAGTGCATGTCTCTGTCCAATTACAAAACCTTTCTAAACGATATACAACTCAGTGTGGTCATTTTTATAATTCCTCTACTTCCCATTAAACCTCTTCGATGGAAACGGAAACTTTCATGTGTAAAGATCGACAGTTGTGTTCTATTCTAGAATAAAACACATTTAAAATCCAATATACTCAAACTCATCAGCAAAGAATACACGATCTCCGTCCTCTACAATTTTAATTATTGCGTTCAAAAAAATTTGACAGCAAATACGTTGATGTGTGAGAGTAGTAGTAGTAGCAGGTTTCTGGGAGACGGAAGTACGTCATCAGTGACGTCATCAGAGAAGCGCGCGCAACCGGAAGTGACGACAAGTCATTTTGTTAGAGTTGGCGTTTTTGGTAGATAAGGACCCTCGAAACTTTTTTCCCGATGGCAACACCGGAATGTTGTACTATAAGAGAGGGGTTTTTTGGAGATATAGGAATTTACGTGATAAGATAAGCGGAATAGGAAACTGTTTTAATTTGTATTTCTTCTTAATTTTTTAATTAGATTATTTCATGAAATGTGTTTTGTAAAGGAATTTATTTGTATTAAATTTGATTTTTTTTTTATTGGATTATTTTACAAATTTATATTATTACAAATATAATTATTTTCTATTTGCAAAATTTATTTGGTGAAGAAATTAATTATTTTTTTTTTTTTACAATTTTATTTCTTTATTTCGCTTTGATTAAAAAAAATTTTTTTATTATTTTACAAAACTTTTTTTTATAAAGGAATTTATTTTTTATTGTTGCTTCTTTCAAATTTATTTTATTTTACAAAACTTATTTTCGTAAAAGAATTTATTTTTATTTTTTCGGAAAATTAATTTTTTTTTTTATAAATTTTTAATTTTTAATTCCATTTTTTTATTTCGATTGCATTTGTTATATTTTACAAAATTTGTTTTTGTAAAGGAATTTATTTATTTTTTTAATTTATAATTTTTCCCTAGTGTGTTACTACATTTTTTTTTTTCATCACTTCATTAGATATTTAATTATCCGAAACTTTGTTTGGCATTTAAAGTTTTCCTTAAAAATCTCTTACACTTCTTTTTAAATACGATATTAATTTCAAATTTTCTACCCAATATTAAATACTACACAGCATTCGTATTAAAAGATTTAATATGTTAACTTTTTGAAGATCATATACCAGAATGGTTAAAACTCCGAGGGAAATGTTACGAATTTATGTATTTAACCAATTAATGAAATGCATAATTTTTTAACATAAATGTACTTTAATTAAAATAGGCATGAAATTTTCTTTCAACTCACTTATTTTTCTAATATTTTTTTTCTTTCATACTCGATTCTATTTTGATAAACCCTATAACATCTTGCTGATACAAAAATAAATAAAATGTCTTAGCATGCATTGCCAGGATTCGAACCTGAAGCCTATGGTACCAAAGGCCTGAGAGCTAGCCAGTTGGCCATCAGGCCGCTTTCCAAGTAAGAAGAATGTAAGAAAATCACTCAAAACAATAATTGGATACATAAATTTAGCATGTTTATACATTTAGATTTTATAAGGAAGTTTTTCTTGTTGAAATTTGTGTGTGTGTGTATTTTATGCTTTTCATGTTATACAAATTCTTTAGTTTAGTATAGTAATATTTATTAGTATTGAACATTTATTTGTGGGAAAATTTAACAAATGTGTCTCCGAGTAAGTACAAGATTTTGTGTATTACAGTAAAGAAAATAATAAAGTAGGTGAAAATTATTGGTGAGATAATTAGAAGTATGCAATATTTTTTAAATAAAATAGGTTAAGAAATAAATTAATGTAAGTTCCTTATAAATATAATATTTTAATTATTTTGTCTTACAAAATCAAAATCTGTGTTATTTCTAAATGTTTGAAAAAAAAAATGCATGCTAAGACATTTTATTTATTTTTGTATCAGCAAGAAGTTATAGGGTTTATCAAAATAGAATCGAGTATGAAAGAAAAAAATATTAGAAAAATAAGTGAGTTGAAAGAAAATTTCATGCCTATTTTAATTAAAGTACATTTATGTTAAAAAGTTATGCATTTCATTAATTGGTTAAATATATAAATTCGCAACATTTCCCTCGGAGTTTTAACCATTCTGGTATATGATCTTCAAAAAGTTAACATATTAAATCTTTTAATACGATTGCTGTGTAGTATTTAATATTGGGTAGAAAATTTGAAATTAATATCGTATTTAAAAAGAAGCGTGAGAGATTTTTAAGGAAAACTTTAAATGCCAAACAAAGTTTCGGATAATTAAATGTCTAATGAAGTGATGAAAAAAAAAAAAATGTAGTAACACACTAGGGAAAAATTATAAATTAAAAAAATAAATAAATTCCTTTATAAAAACAAATTTTGTAAAATATAACAAATGCAATCGAAATAAAAAAAAATGGAATAAAAAATTAAAAATTTATAAGAAAAAATTAATTTTCCGAAAAAAATAAAAATAAATTCTTTTACGAAAATAAGTTTTGTAAAATAAAATAAATTTGAAAGAAGCAACAATAAAAAATAAATTCCTTTATAAAAAAAGTTTTGTAAAGTAATAAAAAAATTTTTTTTAATCAAATCGAAATAAAGAAATAAAATTGTAAAAAAAAAAAAAAAATTAATTAATTTCTTCACCAAATAAATTTTGCAAATAGAAAATAGTTATATTTGTAATAATATAAATTTGTAAAATAATCCAATAAAAAAAAAAAATAAAATTTATACAAATAAATTCCTTTACAAAACTCATTTCATAAAATAATCTAATTAAAAAATTAAGAAGAAATCCAATTAAAACAGTTTCCTATTCCGCTTAACTTATCACGTAAATTCCTATATCTCCCAAAAACCCCTCTCTTATAGTACAACATTCCGGTGTTGCCACCGGGAAAAAAGTTTCTAGGGTCCTTATCTACCAAAAATGCCATCTCTAACAAAATGACTTCTCGTCACTTCCGGTTGCGCGCGCTTCTCTGATGACGTCACTGATGACGTACTTCAGTCTCCCAGAAACCTGCTACTACTACTTGTGAGTTATCAAATGCCATTTTATTAAGCCAATATAAATATTATTAATCCCATAGTAAAAAATAATTGTGTATTAATTATTGATTTGTTTTCTAAACCACGCACACTTCACGGAATTGTATACCATTGGGTCTTCATCATATTCCACTAGAGTTCTTATCTATATCAGGCAAAAGACATACATTGTATATCTTAAAAGTGTAAAATTGTTTGTTCATTCTCTTGTTCATTGTTCTGAATCCCATTGAACAATATTAATGGCAGTTTGAGAATACCTTCGAAATGAAAAATATGGGAAACTCTGTATTGACTAGTAAATGGTTCAAGAAGTCCTTAATTCCCTGGAATTCATTCCGTCTTTCCCTTTTAACCTCTTATTTTCAGACGCTCTTCTGCACGTCGAATAAATAATAGAACACAGAACTCTCACATTTATAAGTTATCAACTTGAAATTCTTGATTTGTAGACTTTTCTCTCTCTCTCTCTCTTAAATACAATACTGTAAGATATAATAAACCATAAAAATATAACTTCTAATATGTGTTGTCGTTTTTGTTGCCTACTTTTTGATGTAAAAAATGTTATACTATTAGAAATTGATTCAGTTATATTATTATTTTTTTAATTTCTGCAGTTTTGAATTCCATTTGTGATAAATTTCAACTTTATTTATAAAGGACTTTCGGCAACATAGTGAAAAAAAAGTAGGAATTGACATTAAACTTTTTTTTTTTATATTGCTTGTTTCTATTAAAATTACGTTAATTATTAATCAATGATTATTACAATACTAAAATGCCATCAAACCCAATTGCTATTTTTCAATGGATTGATTATATTATGCTTACTCTAATCTTGAATAATAAAATTTTATTATGATTTTATTATTCTGAGCACATTAACGCCATATTTCTGAATCTTATTAACGCAAAATTATAATGCAAATATATCATTCAAGGCATTATTAGTCATTTACTTGTATTTTACTTTTCTATTTTATTTAATTAATGTTGCACATTTAAAAAAAACAACTAAAAACATCAATAGTAAATGCGATGAGAAGGAAACACATTTTTTTAATAAAAAAGAATGTTTCAATGAGCAAATGTTTCTAACATTTACATATCAAAAAAAATATTTCATTCGTTAACTGTAAATAGATTCATTTATAAATTTTTTTATCACGAAGACCTTTTTAAAAACCATTCATAAAAATTTAGGATCTATCTTATTTTCTTCCTCATCGTAGCGTATGAACAGTCAATGAACTGACTATAGCTTGTGATGAAATTCAACATCTTAATTAAGCGCTTAAATTCATCTTCACAAAGAAAAGCAATTGGAGCCAGAACAACCGTGAGAAATCTTATGTAACAAACACAAAGTATTTTTTTTCTTTTGAGAATTCAGCTTTCAGTGCAAGACATTATATGCTCTCAATAAAATAATGCAATTTTTTGCAACAATAATTCAGATGAATAAAAAAATTATTCATTCAAGCACAAAAATTTTTTTCGTACTAAAATAATCGTATTACGTTACAGCCACTCATTTTCAAACCGTTGAACTACACACAAAAATTTGTAAAATGCAGTCTTCGAAATCTTTATAAATAAATGTATTTTGATAAATAATGTTATTACACAAGATGTTTTAATTAAAGGTCAAATAAAATGAAAAAACAATGAACATCGTTATTTTTTCATTTATTGCAACAGAGAGATCACGTTTAAGGCAGGTAAATATAAAGAAATCTATACGAGTAATTAAACCGTCGATATCAAGTTAAAAGGGAAAGCATTATCCTAGAATTTCAATATTGTATATCAGTCTTCAAAATATTTTTACAGTTTAAAAATTATTGCAATATAAATTGCATATAGTGAATAAATTCATGCCAAAATCGTCGATATAAATATATTTATCCTATAAAACCCGTCATTTCGATATTTAGAATTTTTTTGTTAATAACCAAGCATAATAAAAGAAAATAGTTTCATCCATTCCATCACAGCTTCTCTTTTCTTTTGACAAAGTTCTGCTTCTAGAATGATTGATAATAAAGAGCGATTTTTTATGCCTCAAAACAAATCAACTTGCTTTCAATTTTTTGTTTTAATTGAGCACTAAATTAATTTAGCACTTAATAAATTCATTTTAGAGAACTAAATTCTACAACTGCGTGGAATTCTGAGTTGAACTATATGTTATTTCGAACCAACTTTTCCCAAGCATTTCAAATCAATTTATTGAAATTCCTCAGAGGTGATATTTGTGCTGGGCTGGAACTTTTTAATAATCTTTGAGTCATTTGAAGCAAAAGGATCCATCTTTTGAGATAATATTATGCCCGCAATGATTATTTTTTAAATGTTTGTTAGAAATTAGTAGAAAAATTCATTTCAGAAATTAGAGTGAATAATGTAAGTATTTGAAAAACTCCATTTTTATTCAATAGGCATGAAAACTTTTTCTCAATTGGTAATGCAAAAAGTAAATAAAAATAAGGACACACCGTGAATGACCACCACCAAAATGAGGCATTCCGACAGTGGCGAGGATGCACTTGTATCTCTTTTGTCTCAGCCGCTCTTTCATCCACTCTTCATGTCATCTCGTTTTCTCCTCTTCATTCTCTCAGGGAGCAGGGGAAAAAAAAAACCAAAAAAGCTGAAACATACTCGACTTTAAAAAAACCACCTTCATCTTTCAAATATCCATCATGCTCGGCAACACCTTCTTTTCTTCTCATTTCGCTGAACTGTATGTTGTGTCGTTTTTAAAAAAATAAATATTTGCTTACCTCTTGTATTGTGTTTGTATACAAGACCCCGTTAAGCGGCACGCGATCAAAAGTAAGGAAATTAAAAGCGAAACATGAATGCAAAAACCATTCGACACTGACAATTGACTCTTCGTCCTCTTCTACCTTCCTGTTAGGAATATTGAAATAACCTAGCAACGTAAAATAAAATTCAAAGTCTATAATTCACTCATCTCAAACGAATTGGAAGAAGGGCAGGGGAGGGAGTTACCTTTTGTGTGTGGGTGTGTTTCAGAACTGCCAGAAAGTATGGTAATTTAAGAGGAAACTGATATATGGGACTTTTTATATATTCTCCAGTGAATGATTCCTAAGCCTGTATAAAAAAATCTGCGTGTGAATTCGAGAAAAAAATGGGGATTTACAACTTTCGCGACCACTCATTCAACTGAATGGAAGAAAAGTGTAAAAAGTACAGATGCACTAGTAGTTTCCCTTTTCGTAGGAAGTAAAGTAAGTTTCTTGCCCAGTAAAGCCTCCCTCGTAAGATATAAGCCATGGATAACGTTTAAAAATTTATCCAGAAATAAATTGAGTTATGAGCTAATTATTATTATTAATAATAATAAAATACTTGAAACACACAGTGTAATTATATACTTGTTATAACACTTACAATTAATACAGCAAACTCTGATAAATGTGCCACCATAAATAATCAATTTCTCCATTTAGTATGTACAAGCAAGTAAATTTAGAAAAGTTGCCAAATAGTTTGCTAGTTACAGAGCACGACAGCAGACAGTGATTTAGTGCCATTCTGTTGTAAATAATATCTGTTACAACATCAAAATGCATGTATGGCTTAACGATTCTTCTGGGAATGCAACAATGATATATGAATTCATTGAAATACCCCGACATTGCCACCATGTTATGTTCATGGTTGTTTGTGTATTTCAACTTCTTAATAATAGTTTTTTTACTTGTCAAAATAATGTCATTAGAGAAATTATAAAATATATTATCATGTTCATCTTTCAGTGAGTTCCGAATCATTGAAAGGGATTTACATTTTTTTCTTTTCTATGAACATATGCAGGCCTAATTTTCGTTCCTCATTTTACTTCTCGATATATGAAACAAAAGATTTGTACAGCTCTTTTCTTACCTTTAGTCCTTTCAGAAATTAGTTTTTTAATGTATACTAGTTATTTGCAAAGAATATTTTGTACGTGTTCCTTGTTGACCGACTACTCTCATTCAAAGACAAATCAGTCCCAAACATAGTGAATAACTTGTAATGACATTTTATAAAAGCCCTTAGAAATTATAAGTGAAGAAAATTTTGTATATGATAATTTGAAGAAAGATATTTCAATTGATCATTTTAGTTTTTATATTTTCTTATATCTTAAACATGCTAAATAGAATATAAATTTAAAAGAATTATTTAAAATTGGAATAAGTTATTCTTTTAATAATATTTTTTTTTGGACGGCGGGGGGGGAATTATGGAATATTAATCAATTTGGAAATATTTTTCCTCTTCATCGGATATATGACTGCGCTAAACATGTTCAATCAGAGTGTTCAAGAAACATTAGCAATAATATTAATGTGCATGGTTTGGACATCACAGCATGCCATTGCTCCATTCAAATGAACGAGTTGCTTTAGTAAACACACTTAAGGGAATTACATTTTTACTTAGTACAATGACAGCCATGGGCTGGACAAGTGCTTGATTACGATAGTGTTGATCGATATGTTTAGTCTCTTCTGTAAATATTTAGTATGTACAAGCATACCAGACATGGCTACTCAATCTGAAGAGTACAAAGTACTCTTGAGTCTTGATGAGTTCGACGTCTCATTCCGTACATAATTAAGCCTGCTATTCCTGTTATGGTGATCAAATGGTGTTGGCAATGATATAATTTGAGTGATTAAATGAATACAATAGCAAGTTTTTTTTTTCTTTATAATGCAGCCGGCAAACACAGACAGCTCGGTCTTAGATGCCTTAAGGCAAGTGCTGCACAAACGTACTCACTTTGTATTACCCAGGGGGCGCGTGTAACTTGAAGATAAGCCACGGACGCGGAGTAACAATGCCCCCGAAACGCTCTACGATCCTATTAGACCGGTACCTACTTTTTAAAGTGGATTTCGAACCACTACAAACAACCATGGCACCGCTGGGACTCGAACCCGAAACCTGTGGTACCGAGAGGCCAGAGCGCTAGCCACACGACCATTCAGGCCCCATACAATAGCAAGTATGTGGATGCAAAAAGTTGTTACATTATCTCAAGATGCTATTCGATATACCGAAGCTAATTTGTGGAAAAGCAAATAAATTACATCGGGATGCAGATTTTGGTGTTATGAATTAATATCTTTTACAATTATAAGGAGGAACTATAATTGGAGATATGTTGCAATATAGTCAATATTGATAACTAAATAGTCTATTGCGCTGCAAATTTTTCTTTCGATTAAAAGATTTTTGTTGTTTACTGGTCCCAGATATCAAAATGTTCTACTGCTGGCTTTTTAATGTGGTTGTTTATAATTAGAGTGCTTCTTCTGGGATGAAGAAAGTACCCCACTTCACTATATATTTCACTTAAAGTACTCTTCTATGTAACTTTTATTTGATATAAAGGGATATGTAAGGAAAAATTCATGATCAAGTAAGAAATAGGGGAATTGCAAGGATATACGTTTTTTGTGACTTTGGGATAAAATTTCTATGTTTTCAGTCCAGAGAGTCCAGTCTTGTTAATATTGTTGTAAGAATGTTTTTAACGTGCAATGTTAGGTTACTTGTTGTAATAATAATAATGGTGATTGAAATTGAGTTTCCGACATCCACTCCTTTGAACAGAACGTCTGATCTTTAATTTTCTTAACTGCCTACATGTGCTTTGATCCGTAAGATTTAATATACTTTAAGACTCTTTCTTCATTCATTCCTCTCCTAATTTTTGATAAGATTTCTTATTTGGTATATTGAGCCATTCTTTAATTATAAATATTATTATCGATTGGAAGTCGGAAAATATTTCTATGTGCTTGTACGTTGTTTTTGATGCTTATTTAATTGATTTCGTTAATGGCGTTTTCAATAATTTAATTTTTTAATGGCATTTATTTGGTAAATCAAGTTATTAACGTTAAAGGATGCATTACAATTATGAATTTCTATGATTGCTTTATAGGTAACAAAACTGCCCCTACACCCTGGTGGAATTATCTGTGAATATGTTATCAAATGCTTACAAATTTACTCAATCAATATATTTCTCATTAATATCGTAACCAAAAAAGCACTCCGTTCTTTATATACAGACACTTTTCTTTGTAAGCCAGTCACATTTCATTGAATGGAATACCATTTGGACCTCATTAAATTTCAGTAACATTTTTGCCTGTATGAGACAAAAGGAATGGCGTACAGAATTTTTAGACATAACTAACGTAAAGTATTTGGTTAACTTTTTCTTCTCGTATATTTTACTTTCAATTTTATTCAATTTTCGTGTTATTTATGTTCTAAAAAAGTTAATTTAGCAGCTGTAGCTGTTACCTATTGAGAAAATACTCTCGAAATGAAAAAAGTATACGAAACTCAAGGGTGCCTATCGAATTTCTTAGATTTCATTTCAACATTTCTTCCTCCTCACTCTGCTACTTTATTGTTAGGTCGAAAAAATAAAATACAGAACTCACGCGTGTCAGTTTTATTAGTTACTGGCATGCACTCATGGATGCCCACACCATTTACATGCCATCCCAATGATTAAAGTTAATGAGAATATCTTTCGGTTTCGATTACAAACAGAACGTTAATACGATTCGTGCTACTTTCACTCTATTTAAAGAATATATAGGTAAAAAAAAAATCAAGTGAAATTGCATTAAAACTAAAAGAAAATTAAAATTCCAACTTGATCAAGAAATTAAAATTTATAAGAAATTTTTAAAAAAATAATGCAAAATAAAAGTCCTTTTTTATAAACTGGAAACAATTAATAGTATTTTTTAGGACTGAAAAAAACCCCATAAATCATGGCATTATTCACAGTTAGAATAAGAGTATTGCAGCTAAGAAATGCTTCGTTTGATGATTGCAGACAATTTTATGTTTTCATTCTTTTGATGAAGCTTTGTCTGAAGTATAAAAACTTTTATTTTATTTTATTTCCAATGGCAGATTATGAACAGTTACAGCAAAAAAAGAACAACGAAAAAAAAAATCATACAACAACAACAAAACATGCTCAAACAGAGTTCATTAATTTAACAATAATGCCAAGTTGCAGATCTTTTAGCCACTAAAAAGTGTTACCAGCTGCACCCCGGTATAAAAACAGTAATTGCTATTCAATATTATATTTTTTTCAATGACTAATCCTGCATAAAGATTTTACTTACTTTCATATTTAATGATACCTTGCTATAAATGTTGTTTTACTATATATACCTTATTTATTTGAGGAAGTGTTTGTATTTCTAACTTCTATAAGAATATATGTATTGCAAATAAAATTATCTATCATCAATTAAATTGTACATATATAAAACTAATCGTATATAATGCAGTATATATATATATATATACATATACATATACATAATGTAATATATATATTACACCAAGTTGTATTTGCCTTTATGCTATAAAATACAAAATTTATACTATGTTATGTTTATGTATATGTTTCAATGATGTATGTCATATAATAATTCAGTTAAAATTGTAAATGATTTTATAACTGTATTACGATATACATATTTTAAAATTATCAAAAAGATTTTGCGTTATTCGAACAGTTCATAATTTCAAAAGATGGATTAAAGGTTATATACTTAAGCAACTAAAAAATGTAAAATTTATTATCCTTAATATTATCTTATAATTAAGATTGATTAACCTCTGATTTTTTTTAGATTCATTTAGTATTTTAAAATGTATATTCTTGAAATTTAGTGACAAATCAGTAGAATAGTTTTTGTAATTTTGAAAATTAGATATTACATATTTTACATGTTATATGTTTGTGCATAAATTACGGCCTTTTTTTCTCTTGATATAATTGCGGGTCTGTAAATTATACTACTACTAATGTTGCATACTAATATCAACTTAATGTTCATGTTAATTTAATAAATTTATGCATTTTAATTAAAATGTTGCATTGGTAAGTAAGTATGGTCAGTTAAAAAAAAATTTTTTTTAATGGGGAAAATGGTTTTTCCTTACCAGCTCAATGATATGGCAATTGAAGAAATGCTATAGGAATAATGTATGTTTTTCTCTAGGAGAACAATGATTAGTGATGCAGTTCAAAAATTATGCTGTTATAAAAAGATTATATAGTTATAAGACACAATAATAAAACATTCTTTCTGTTTGACTAGTTCTTAAAATTATCAAAATGAAAGTATTTCAGTGTTAATAATAAAATTTAAAATTTTATAAAAATTTTGTTGTAACATTTTTTGTTGTTATATGTGCATTCCTTATTTAAGAAAACATAAACTTTAGAAGAAGTTTTGATATCAAATTTATTTTGCACGCTAAAATTAGTTTTTTTTATTATACATATTTTTTATTCATATAAATAATACAGATTCTAACTATATTATTTAACAAAGTTAATTTTCTCTAGTGAAAAAAAATAAAAAAAGCTTATCATTTTTACGTAAGACATTTAAAAGAATCAAGACTTTAAAATGTTTTAATGCTGTTCAATTAACTATTTATAAATAATTGTATGACAAAATTATCTATGATAGAATTATCTACCTCTATGCTGCTTTTGTAGACTAGTTGAAAAGAAATTTTTTGAGAAGGTATTTTGTAAAAATGAATTGCTTCCATTTGTTAAAATTTAACATGAATTAAGCATAATACTTTTTTAAAAAATATACTAATTATCTATAATATTTATAATCATAATTATTAAATTGCTACCAAAATTATACATTAAAACTGTATATAAACTAACAGTTTTTAAAATATTTTGTTTATTTTTAATTACAAAATTAATAATTAGTTTCTTAGTTAACACATTGAAATTATGAAATGCCAATCAAAATCAAAATAGGTAATTAAATTTCAAATAGATCAGATACATAGCGATAAATTTGGATTCCAACACCTTTTTTTATTATATCGTCTTTAATATTCTATTTATTAAATATATATATACATTCCATATATATTCCTCCATATATAAGATCTTTGAAGCGTTTTCTCCCCTCTCTCTGAGACTCTCAAATTTGAGAGTCTATCACAGCACCTGACTATTTAAAACAGTGAAATAAAGACACCCACTTGGGCTTCTAAGGTTTCCCATCCAAAATGGATGCAAACACGGAAGAATTGTGGTGAAATTCACAATAGAGTGATAACTCCCGGAGAGCTGCCGGTTTCTGATTCCATTTTTTCTCTTCATAGAAGTTTTTTTTTTTCATAAATTTGAAATGCATTTTCATTACCATTGCTATTTATCAAAAGTTTTATTTATATGTTTAATAATGTACTTTGGAATGAACAAGGAAAAGTAGAAAATACTTACAAAAAATTATTATTTCTATCTATAACTCACGCATATTCCTTAAAATAAAATATATTCTGACTTGTATACTGAATATTTGGAGAAGCAAAATTTAAATAATCGCTATTTAATTGGAAATATTCAACTAATATTTAGCTCACATGTAGTTTTCTTGCTGGTGAAAAATAATCTCAATAATTTTCGATCAATAATTTTAATCTCAATAATTCTCAATAATTTTAAACTTGTTTTATTGCGATTTTACGTCAGAAAACATTTTTTTACGCTTAGTTTTCTTATTGGAATCCAGTAGAAGAAACTTTAACATTTAATTTTGTCTACATATGCTGCTGCTGAAACGGATTATGATTGTAATGCATCATCCAGTAGAAGAAAAAACTTATTCTATTTCTCAAAATTTCTTCAAATTTTTCTCTAAAACCCTTTTTTAAAGCAACTACTGCCACGACATGAGCAAGATGGAGTTCGTGCACAGGAAACCCGCTGTTTGTGGCTGAAAAGCAAGTGGTAGAACAGCCCTTAATTAATCATGGATTACCAAATGTCAATGCGGGATTCGTTTCTCCTTCCTGCATTTCATGAATAAGAGGACGATTTACTTTTGCTGCTGGTATTAGGAAGTCCCAATTAATAGAATAATAATTCTAAGGAAACTTTTCGAAATTTAATGATTGAAAATACTGATTAAAATTCTGCTACGTACAGTTAAGATTAATAAGAGTAAAATGTACTTATTTAAATTTAAATTTTTTTGCTTATTTCTTCATTATCAGCATTGATTGATAAGTTTTCTCTTTTATTCTAATGAACACTATTAAAAAATCGAAATTATAAAACGGTCTCGTAAGACAGAACAAATATACAAATCACTGTTTTTAAAATGGCAAATGTAGTTTAATAAACTACGTTTTTAAATGGCTCTTTTAAAGAATACTATAAAATTATAATAATAATTTTATTATTTACATGAGCTATATTCAATAATGAAGGGCAGAATGAATAGTTGATTTGATTTAAATGATTGAATTTTGTTACAGTATTTTCTAATGCTTTTCTTCATAAAGACATAGAAATTAATCAGAAAAATATTAAGTTTTTTATATTTCTTTATTACAGTTTTATATAAGCCAGTTATTACAGTTTTATATAACAGTTTTATATATTATTATTTTTGAAATATTAGACATTTTAACACCTTATGCGCCATACACGAAAAAAAATGAAAACAGAGAATATTCTAGTAAAGTTCTCTTAAAAAATTTATCAATAACTTTATTGAAATTTTATAGAAAGCAATATATCAAAATACATTTGTCATAGTAAATAAATGATTTGCTTACATATTTTTATAATAAATATGTTTAAAAAATAAAGCTTGCTTAAAAGATATCAACTATAAAAAGATACAAATATGAGAGTTTTTTTTTTCTTATAAATTTCTGTCTCATTCATACAATCTATTTTTTAATATATTATAATAAATGTGCTAATATACAATATATTAGTGTTAAATTTAGTTAATCGTAGTTTTAAAATGGGGCAAATATTTAAATATTATTTTTAAGTTAATCAAAATAATTGAATAATATTTCTAATATTTATTTTATTTGCAAGGTTACCTTAGGAAATCAAGGAATCTTCATGGAAGGCTATACTTTTTAATAAATTTTTATCAAAGCTAAAATCAAAGTCAATTAAAAATACAGATTAAAACATTACAATTAAATAAAAGATATTGGTAGTTTTCAAGAAAGTTACTTTCTTTAAGTTATCTAATATAATGCACTATAGAACTTGGTTTTGTAAACATATGTTATGTTAATAAATAAACTTCTTTTCAAGCAAATAAAGTTTCTTTTTTTTAATAAAATATTCTTTTAAAAATATGTGAATTTATAAAGTTTTATCAAAATGAAATGTTAATAATTTTTTTTACATAATTAGTGGCAAACTCTGTCATCCTGTATTTTTATAAATGCAACTAATTAAAAAGTTCAAAAGAGTAAAAAAACTTCCTCCCTCTTATTTTACAGTTGCAACCTGATTTTAAAAATTAAAATAAATAAAATAAAAGACCACAATATCTATGTTCCGTAAAACCCATCAAATATTCTATCATTTGCATTAAATAATAGCAAATATAATGATCACATGTCAATGACAGTTGCAATAGTTAGTGTAGTATTTGTCTGTTTGTTTCATAATCTTGTTTAATTCTATTTCTAGGAAATCCAGCCAGCAAAAAGCATTTATATTATATACACCAAATTACACATCTCAAATGAGTGAGAAATAAATAAGAAATCTTAAATCCTTTCCATTTTCATCTTTACTTTCTTTCGACAAATTTCTAGAATAAATTGAACTATTATATACTATGTTTTTTATTAAGTTTTAAAACTCAATTCAATATTCAGGCTTATCATTTCATAAACATTTATAAAAGATTTTTTCTGATTTATTAAAAAAAAATTTTTTTTTAATATACATTTAAAAACCTTATAACATTTAAACTTACACTTATTTAATCTTTCCCTTTTTTTAACGTAGATTTTGATACATTCTCAATTTTCAATAGATAGAAAAAAATATTTGCTATTTCTATTTTTAATAAATATATTAAATATGAAATAAGTTATGCAGCAATGTGAGACACTAAATTTCAGATCTTTCTTTTTGATCACATCTGAGACATATCTTGTAATATTTTAAAGAAATTTTAAAGATATTTTAGGAAATAGTGATTTTTTTTTGTCGCTAAATGTGGTTTCCAAATTTCTATTTTTTTTATTTAACTTTTGTTCTAAAGGTGCAAGAAAGATGGGAAATCCAATAAGAATTGACTTTTAGTCTGTTGAGCAATGGGGAATTATTCGACCACCCCTTTTCAGAAAAAAATAATAATAATCAGCTCCTCCCGGTAAATTTACGTTCTTTAAGAAAACAAGTATAAAGATATACTTTATAATATTGTAATCTCAAGATGTCGTTTAATTATAACAAAGTTATTTTTTGAAATCATCGAAGAATTTTGTATACTCTGTCAATTAATTAATTCTGAGCTTAATTTTTGTCAGCAGTATTCTTAAATCACTGCGATTAATCATTTTTGGTCAATTTCTTTGGTTGAAAATTTCTGATTACATTAAAGTGAAGATAAAAAATGAAATGCAATAGAAAATGTTTGTATTAAAAGTAATAATCTAAGATAAACCGTAACTACATGTTTCGCAGCTAGAAATGTTTGCACATATCTTTTAATAGATGACGG
>BPLQ01001907.1:0-47852 GCA_021605075.1 Caerostris darwini
AATATGGCAAACATTACTTTAAACTTCATTTAATGAAGTACAGCTCTAATTATAATTTTCCTTTCAAAGCTCATCGGAATATTCTATCAAGACGTCATTTTAACATTTGCAATCATTTTAAAATCTATCACTATCGTAATCGAATTTCTCAATGGAATGACCTTCCCAGTGCATCATAATGTTCTGAAAGATAACATATCGTCTGAAGTCACTACTAAAACTACATCGAATAGATTTAAATCACCCGATAGGATATCTATCGGCGATTTTGATACATCCAGATAACTGGAAAATATGAACGTTATCGTGAGCATTTCGATTACAGCATCCCTTTACGAGGAAAAATCCACAACTTTTTTTTCTTAATATTATCACTTATATATCATTAGAATTCTACCAATATTCCATCATCCAATTTACCATTTTATATTTAGCTATAAGTAATATATCCTAAACTCCCTTCCCCTTCATTCTCATTATTTCATTTTTGGTTCAAACTCCTCAAATAACAGTTTTGACACTTAGATCAATTGAATTCTCAATAATATTTTTGTTATGCTAAACACCAGCACACCAACACATATTATTCCTTCTTCATATCTTATTGATCTCTTCATTGTCAATGCAGATATAAACTCGGATGTTTTTCTTTCTTCATTCATTCACATTCTTTCGACAATGATCACTTACCGATCCGATTATACTTTCAACTAAATAATAAACAAAAAACAGTGTAGACAGGCAATTGTAGGGTCTGAACTTTATTTTCTTCATGAACAACAGAAAGTCTGATGCACATTTGTGACTACAATCTTTGCTGTCCAACACGAGGATCCAGAGGCTTCAGGATCGAATACTGGAAGTGGCGTGAATGTTTGTTAATGTTTCGGAATCCACTTTAACCTGAAGTTCCTCATTTTTGTAGCCCTAAAATGTAATAAATAAAAGTACAGTGACAAATCAACTGCCCCACGATCTTTGGATTCCAACTTCCGCAAACAAAAACCTTTCTGTCAGGCATCATCGCTTAATATTACAGCTTAAAAGATAATTTTGAGATTCAATTTGTGCTTCTAATGTCTATAAGGGAATAATTACTAAAACAGAAATTATCTTCTCGTCAAAGATAAGATCATTTTTACTAATGCTAATCACAAATCCGACTCAACATGCAAATCCTTTGGCCTCCCTGTTCAATAAACCCTTCGACCAGCAAATTAATAACCTTGATAATTCAGACGTTTATCTCCTCTCTATAGAAGGTCCTTCATATTCGGTGAATTACAAGCTGCTATACGCGCTGCTCCCAATACTTCCCCGGGCAGTGACGATATTCTTGTTAAATTAATTTAAATCCTTCACCGTCACTATCTTCAACTATATAATACTCATGATTGCATTTGACTGACCGGCAGTGTCCCAAATTTGTACAAATAGTTCCAATATTCAAATCAAACAAAGATATCCCTTCCATAACCTCTCACCGTCCAATTGCCTTAATTTCAGTTTGAAGCAAAATCTTAGAAAGCATTTTACTCAAGAGAATCGTTCAGGTTCCAATTCTTGGCAGATTCGATCATTATCATTCCAGCTTTATTACTTTTAAGAAATGTGTTACTTTGTCACTCCATAAGATCACCGGCTCTTAAAATTTGCCAAGAATTGTTTAGTATTTTTTAAATTCGACATTTCCACGACTTGTTATTCTGTTCGGAAAGATGGTTTAAATATCAAAATATAATCATTTGTATATGATGTCAAGCTATACGCATGATACAAATTTCCTGCCTTCTGAATGCTTCCTTCGTGCTGGTGTAATTTGGATAGGAAGCAGCATTTATTTGTATGTGTATATTGCATTTGTATTTGTAGTCTTCATACATAAATTCGTAAGTTTAAAAGCACTGTATTTTTTATGACAAATCCATTTTAATTATTTAAAAGGTGAATATTATAAATGCAGAGTTTACTGCATTCTCTAATAATTACAAACTGTCCGATCAATTAACTTCATTACTACGTCATACAAACTTAACTATAACTGAAAACAAAAATCTCGGGGATAAACTTTGAAAATAATAAAAAATAGAATCTTGCAAAAAAACAGTTCTTAAAAATGTTACAATTTTATGGCTTAGTATATGTAAATAAATTAAATTTTATAATTTTTATTTATCTTTTTTATTACGAATTATAGTAATTTGTTCTACTTCGCTTATAAATACATTATCAAACATACTAATTTTACTTTATTTTTTAACATCTTAATTTAAAAGTGCTGTAGATGTTTAATCATAAGTTGAAGAGTGCCGTTCCCTATGAAACGTTAAATTATTTATCACAAAAATAAAAATGGCAAATCACGTTTATAGTAGGGCATTTCCATTCTAATCACTGCTTTATATTTTAATACTTGATCACATATTCTTGGAATGAGCTCTCCGAGAAAGCAAAAATATGTTTTGAATTTGGTACCATTTACAATAAGTCAGTTTCCAATATTTCAATGTGCAATATTTTTTTTTTTTTATGTGTCTCAATATTACAAATTGGAAACAGACACAAAATTCTAATTTTTTTCTATCTTATAAACTGTACCACTGATCAATTGATTTAAATAATATCACTGATCCATTGATTTCATCAATTTATCTTTGATTTAACCTAATTAGATTTAATAAACTATTACCTTTATTCACAAAAAATTTCTTTCTTTTTTAATTAAAAGTTCTTATAAATCTCTTAATACACACAATAAGAAACATGTGTATTATCTAAATCAAAAGAACTAACAAATACCATGTTCATTTAGGAGCTATAGTAAGGGATATACAAGATACTGCAGTAACTTGCAAAACATTTTTTTTGTCATTCTCTTTTATTTCTAAAATTTATTATATATAATGGAAATATTTAGACAAAAAGCTGGATCTATTGAGTCTTGTGGAACTTTCTTCCAAACAAACTAAATTTCAATAAGAATTGCCCGAATGATATTAAGATAATTCAGTTTACGTACCAAAAATTTATAATTTATTCTGCATTAACGATAAGGGCCATCAGTCCTAAATTTACCATATAATCTCTGAGTAACACAAATTATTTTTTAATCACGAGGCAAGTAACTAAATATAAATACCTTTATTTAAGATTTAAAATACAATGGTATTTCATTTACTGAAATAGACTTAAATAAATAAAAAGACAATAGTGTAATAATCGAGGATTTGTGAAACATAAGTATTATTAGCAAAAGAACGAATCTCGCGAGAATGATCATCTAAATATTGCCAAAATTTCAAAGTATCACTTAAACTCATAGATTGAAGATTCTTTTCGATAACTTTGTTTACTATTTTGCAGCAATGAGTGAACAGGCTGTTTCCTCAGATTCCTTCAACAACTTTACATAATACCGCTTGTGCATTTCAAGTGTACGACGAACAATTCTAACAACAGTCATAATCGTATCTACGGACTTCCGTAAGCAGGTGTTTTTATTATCTTCCTTGCGGAATCGTCCTTGCAACATACGCATCGTAGAATCTTGCACCATCTCTGCAATCTCAAAATCTTCATAGGCCCAATCACATTTCTGTACCGTCGCTCTTTTAAATGTCCGTTCCTTCAGAGAGCCTTCTTCTCTCAGTCTGACATACTTTAAGGTATTCATCGTTCTATATGAAGAAAAAGGAAATTCATAAAGAAATTAAGCCTAAATAAGGTAAATACTCTTTACATAAAGCCCTAATTGCAGATATTGAAATGCATTCTTGTATAGAAACTTATGAATTATATCCACAATATTACTGATATGTTTACTTATTAACAATAAAAAGATATTCATGTGTATTAGAAATTCTGCTACAGACCTTTCGCGTACTGAACTACTATTTTTTTTTTTATTATATTTTATGGGCGGTATAGTTGCTGCACATAAAATGTAAACAAATTTCACCTGTTACAAATTTAAACTGTAACACAAACTATTTAAATCGTTTAACAACTTTTTACATTTTAAAAATATTTAATTTAATAGCAAATATTTCTAAACATTTCTTAATAGAGTGGATTGAAATTAAAGTTGATTTGACAAACAGTCAAAATCCTAAATACTAAAGACTTGGTATGGTGAATTATTGATTAGATTTAAATTATTTTTAATCATTGGGAAAAATATCAAAATTTAAATAAAGCATTCTTTAATATATCCAGTAAAATGGTTTTTATTTTTTATTTCCTGACGAATCGTTTTTCCCGATATTAATAAAAGAAAATTCGTAGTAAATTTACAACAAATGGTTTTCAAAATAAAATGATTGGGACTACAGTGAATTACAATTAAATAAAAACTTTGTATAAAAGCATTGGAATAAAGGAAAATATTTCCGTTATGAAAAATAATTGATTACAAAATAAAATAACTTCGTTGAACTACTTTTTGTTCACATAACTTCTCCTTAATGTCTTAGATAACAAAGTTTTTTCAATTGGATAAAAAACATTGTATCTGAAAGAGAACACAATGGAAATTATTGTAGTATCCTGTATTGTAAATAGTTTATTGCTCTTTTTTAATTCCTCACCCATACTGTTAAAGTGTTTAGTTAACTACTAGATCACACATTTTTTTTATTAGAGAATCGACAATATTTATGTTAACTTTAAACATTCACGACAGAGGAAATGTATCTTTATACCATAAGATTCTACGTCTCATTTATATATTTAGGATTTTCTGTCTTTTTATTTCGAGAAAACAGGAATATACCCAGTTTTTGAAAAATTTTCGTTTTCGAAATACTGAGCGTCGATTTTCCTCCACAAAGTAAAAACAAATTTACAAAATATTCAAACTCGAATTCATACTAATGTTTTTTAATTTCCTTCAATTTAAGTTACTTTAATTCATACAAATTAGTGCATATTTTTCTAGAAATTATAAAAAATTCTAATTCAATGCTTTGCTATTATCGAGTTGCATTCATATTACATTTTGAACGCTTACACAAAAATTGTTAACCAGCTGTCTAAAATCGAAACTAAAGTTGTGCAGTTAATTACACTTTCAAGAAGAAGGAAAATTACTTACCTGTATTTGTAAAATGTAGTCAATGTCCTATTCGAAAAGCTGCGAAGTTGCTTTGCCTAAGTTATGACTTTAAATTTAATCAACTAGTTCCTTATTTAGGTTGCTGACTACTGCAAGGTTTCATCTTCCACATGTTAAAAAAGCTAGTTTGAAAAATTTGGCGTAAAGTAAACAAATTGTTGGCAAAAATCTCAAATCCAGGTAAACCTGAGTTTTAGGTATTATATATTTACTTACTTGGCAAATAAAATACCATGCCAAATCACTGAGCATGCGCAATTCTGTTATCAAAGGGGAATACTGTTGAGTGGTGAAGTGAGAGCGTTTATATATATAATTTCACCCTCTAATGTTTCACAAGTTCAGTTTTTGTTAATTATTCAATGAAAACCAAGAAGGTACTACATATTAATAAAGACGAACTTAGGGCTCAATATGGCAGACATTACTTTAAACTCCATTTAATGAAGTACATCTGTAATCATAATCTATTTTTCAAACCTCATCGTGATATTCTAAGAGACTTAAAAATACCCTTCTATCATGACTTCATTCTATAATTTCAAGATCTTTCACTATCTTACTCGAAGTTCTCAATGGAAAGATCTACCAAGTGCATCATCGTTTTCAACTGCGTTTATCCATCGCAACTTTGTCGTCCGCATCCTCTTTGTCCCTGTGGCTTAGCCAAAACGCGCTTTTTTACAGGGTTTAAATCATTCATTTTAAATATATGAGCAGTCCAGTTTAATCTATTCATATTAATAAATTTTATAATGTCAGGGTCTCTATAGCATTTATAAATTTCTGCGTTGTGCCGTCATATCCAACAATCACTTTCCTTAACACCTCCAAGAATAGCCCTTAAATTGTTCCTCTCAAATATACCCAAATTACCTCATCAGATCTTGCCAAAATCCATGTTTCAAAGCCATAGACCTAACTAGGTCTAATAAAGATTTAACATAGCAAGAATTTAGTTTTTCTGCACAGGAACTGTGATTTAAACAAATTTCTTAACCCAAAAAACGCCTTAGTGGCAGACACAATTCTGTTTATTTCAGGTAAGATATTATTTTGACAATTATGTTCTGATTTTAGATATTTAAAATTAGGTACAGATTCAAAAGTGTAAGTGCCTAAAGTAATATGCTGTGTATACTGACAAATATTTCTTGAGGAAAACATATTCGTTTTCTCCTATTTTATGTTTAGAAACAAAGTTCTTGCAGCCAATTCAAAAGCACGAAAAGCTTCCTCCAAAGCTGCAAAAGATCTGCAACAGTAATAAGGGTATTATAAGGGTATGATTACAACATCGTCAGTAAAAGCTGAAATTTGAACAGACTTGAAGAAAATATGTCCTCTTAATTTTATACCAGAATCTCTTAATATCTTTTCCAAAACAATGTTATAAAGCAGGCCGAAAAGCAAATCCCCGCCGAACACTATTTTAAACGGAAAATGTGTTTTTAGTAAATTCTATACAAATATAGTAAGAAATATTTGTACTTATCTAAACCAAAAAATTTTTAAAAATCCAAGTTCATTTGTGAACTATGATAATCAAGGAGCTATTGTTGGGGGTATACTAGTATAAACTGTTTGCAGAAACTTGAAAGGCACCCTGTCCTTATTTCCTTTTATATCTAAAATTCCTTATACTTACGCGATGTATAATCTAAAATATTTTTTTTAAAAACTGAATATAAAGAATATTGTGTAAACTTCCTTCTATACAAACTAAATTTGAATAAGAATTACCCGAATAATATTCAGCTAAGGCTATTTATATAATAAAATGTTAGAAATTATTCTGAATTTTGGGTAAGGATCATCTGTTCAAAATTTGCCATCCAAATCTTTGAGTAATTGAAAAATGCATTCAATGATGAGACAAGTACCCAAGCATAAAACTTTTATTTAAATTTTAAAGTGTATTAAAATACAATATTATTTCGATAACTAAAATAAACTTAAATATACAAAAATCTGGTATCTCGAAGGGCAAAAATTGCTAACCGATGCATCATTCTCTCGAGAAGGATCATACCAATCATCTAAAAATCGCCAAAATTCCAAAGTACTACTTAAACTTGTAGATGGCAGATATTTTTCAACAACTTTATTTACCATTTTGGCACTCTCTGAATGCGATGTTTCCTCATATTCTTCACACACCTCTGCATTATAACGATTCTGCATTTCAAGTGTACGGCGAACAATTCTAACAACAGTAACAAGAGTATCTACGGACTTCTGTAAGCAGGTGTTTTCATCATCTTCCTTGCGGAATCGTCCTTGCAACGTGCACATCGTGGAGTCTGGCACCATCTCTGTCGTCTGAAAATCTTCATAAGCCCAATCACATTTCTGCACTATCGCCCTTTTAAATGGCCGTTCATTCATAGAGCCTTCTTGTCTTAGTCTGATATATTTTAAGGTATTCATAGTTCTGCATGAAGAAAATGAAAATTTATAAGTAAATTAAGCCTAAATAAGATAAATACACTTTAGAAAAATCACTACTAAAAATTTTAAATTGTATGCTGGTTTCTTGTATAGGAACTTACGAATTTACCCACAATATTGAATGATGTTTATTTATTTATTCATTAACAATAAAAAATATTCATGTGAATTAGATGTTAGTCAGAAAAAAACGCGGTAAAAACTTAAAGTTGTTATTTAAAAAAGTTTTCAGAAGTCTTTGCAATTTCATTCCATTAATAAGAAAGGAATCTTTAATTAAAAGGATGGGAAACCTTACTTTTTGGGTCGCATCTGAATGCTGCTTTCCCACCTAGAAAAAAAATTATTATTTTTACGATTTTTCATGCATATTTAAATTTCAAAAAAAAAATTATTAAAAATTTGAATGTTTTAAAAAAAATTTATGATTTAATTGATGTCATAACCGGTCTAGTCTGTATGCAGCCTGTGGTTTGGCAATTCTACTATAGATCTTTCGCCAATTGAACTAGAATTTTTTCAACTATATTGCACATAAAATGTAAACATATTATTTAATATAGTGAATTGAAATTAAAGTTGATTTGTCAAACACATCAGTCAAAATCCTGAATACTAAAGGTGCTATAAATGAAAGAAAAATCGCCATAAAGTAGTACAAATAAGGCTTTTTGTATGTAATTTCTCTTTTTATAAGCAAATATTCGAATATTTCTGGCGAGTTTGTACAGCTAGTTTCGTAGATCGTAAACATATTCCTGTATTTTGAAGATATGTTTGATGTATTACACAGGATGTATACATTAAATATAACATGAACATCAAAGATTTATGGGTTAATCCTTTTTCGAAAGACTTTATTATGGTGAATTATTGATTATATTTAAATTATTTTCAATCATTAGAAAAAATATCAAAATTTAAAAAAAAATCGTTCAATAACATATCCGATGAAATGGATTTTATTTTTATTTCCTGACGAATCATTTTTCCAGTAATTAATAAATGGATATTCGTGAAAATTATTGACTTTCAAACAATTGATTTTCAAAACAGATTGCAGCAAGTTATAATTAAATGAAAGTTTGGTATCCTAATATGATTGAAATAATGGAAATTTATTTTCGATTTGAAAAATAATTGAATACCAGATAATTAAAATTCGTATTGAATTAAGTTTTGCTAACTTTTTGCTAACTTCCTATTGAATTAAATTTTGCATGTAACTTCTCATTCTTCGGTTAGATAATATTAAAAGTATTTTCTTTTCAATGTTTCTTATTCAATTGAAAAAATTTCTGTTTGATGAATGCTAAAACTATTGTATAAACAGAGAATGGCTAGTTTACATGCAGATATTCGACGATATCTTTTAATGATGAAAATATTCAGTACGACTAAACACGTTTCGTTTTGCCTGAATGGAATTTAGTAAATATTAACATGAATGCAAAGTATATTTAAGAAAAATAGTAAGTAATAGTACGTCAAAAATTCACTGATTTTTAGGAATATTCCAAATAAACAATGGAATCTGAAATCGAAAACAATTGACATGATTACAAAATCCTGTAGTTTTAACAGGTTTATTTTCTACTTTAATCCCTCACCCATTATGTTAAAATGTCTAGTTAAATTCTAGATAATTTATTTTCTGATTGGAGGATGGTCAATATTTATGCCAACTTATAAAAATTCACGACAGAGGGAATGCATCTTTATACCATAAAATATTACATCTCATTTACATTTTTATGATTTTTTTATAATTTTTTTGCAGGAAAATAGAAATTGGCAATCAATTTTTGGAAAAATTTTGTTTTAGAATTTCTGATCTTCAGTTTTCCTTCCGAAAATACAAATTTTTAAACTCGAAGTCATACAAGCGTTTTTTTTTTTTTTTTTTTAAAATTTTTTTTTTTTTTTTTATTACTTTTTTTATATAAATTAATGAACATTTCTTCATTTTCATTTTTTTTTTGTTTTCAAGTAAATTTAAATTCTTAAAAAAATTCCTAATTGATATAAAAAAATTCATATTAAATGTTTTGCGAAATTCATACATTTTACATTTTGAACACTTACACAAAAATTGTTAACCAACTGTATAAACTAGAAACTAAAGTTCTGCACTTATTTACATTTTTAAGAATATTTTTTATGCTCAAATTATTTACCTGGATTTGTCAATTATTGTCAATGTCCTATTCTAAAAGCTGTAAAATGGCTTTGTCAAAGTTATGACTCTAAAAAATTGTCAAGTAATTGGCTATTTAGGATGCTGACTACTGCAACGTATCACCCTCCTCGTGTTAAAAAAGTTAATTGGAAAAGTTGGCGTTAAGTAAACAAAGTTTTGGCGAAAATCACAAAATCAATTAAACCTGCGTTTTAGGTATTATATATTTACTCACTTGGCAAATAAAATACCATGCCAAATCACTGCATGCGTAATACTCCACCAGTATCAAGGAGTTGAATCACTATAGCCCTTTTACAAAAGCAAGTTCAATCAAAGTCTATAAACGAATATGGCAAAATCATTTTGTTATCGAAGGTAAAAATTGTTGAGTGTTGCTGTGAGAGCGATATACATATACAGATATAGATAATTTCCCCCTTTAATATTTCACAAGTTTGGTTTTTGTTTATTGTTCAATGAAAACCAAGAGGTACTGCATTTTGAATAAAAGGTGTAATTAGATTTCAATATGGCAGATATTATTTAAACTCCATTTCATGAAGTACAGCTGTAATCATAATCTTCTTCCTATTGAAGCCCATTGTGATATTCAAAAACAAACTTACAAATCAAATTCTATCTTGATGTCATTCTATCATTTGCAATCATTTCAAGATCTTTCATTATCGTACTCGAATTTCTCAATGGAAAGATTTTCCAAGTGCATCATAAAGTTCTGAAAGATAACATATTGTCCAAAGTCACTCTTTAAAATACTTCAAATCACCTGATAAGGCAAATTAATTATATCTACCGATCACTTTGATACATCCAGGCAATATGAATCAAAATTCCAGGCAATCAAAATTTATTTCTACTTTTTAATATTCTCACTGATATATCATTAAAATTCATTGATTTATCACAGTTCCTCTTCCACACAGACAAATTCAACATGGATTAGCTATACATAAAATATCCTCAAATCATCTCCACTTGCATCATTCTTGGCGATTTTAATTCCTTTTATCCCATTTTTGGTTCAAACTCTTCAGATAACAGTTTTGACACTTAGATCACTCGGATTCTGAATAATAATTTAGGTATTCAAAATACCAGCACACCAACACGTATTATTTTTCTTAATAATAAATAATCTCATTTTCAATTATCAGATATTTTTTTTCTTTCTAATGCGTAACAGACGTTACTCACTTTACGATCTCTATTAGGACCGGGACCTACGGTTTAAAGTGGATTCTGAACCACTACAAACATCCATGGCACAGCCGGGACTCGAACCCGAAACCTGTGGTAACGAGCGCCAGAGCGTTAGCCACTCGGCCATTTAGGCCCCAACTAGCAGATATGGGAGAAACAATTTCTCTAAATACTAATTTTTTGCCTTTTCTCATAAATTTTCCTTATGTTATATTGAATACTTGCAGATGTGATTCGCCTACATAAAATACAACAATTTTAATTTTTATAAATTTACTAGTAAGTATAGTTAGTAGTAATAATAAAAATAACAGCAAAAATTTCAAATTGACATTTGGCAAATTTTAAAGGAAAAATTATTTTGAACTGCTATTAAAATATTAGTAAGTCTATAATATGGAACAATGAAACAAAAAAAAATTGAAAAAATCACAATAACAGAAATTTACATTCAAAAGTATTTCTACAGAAAATTAAAAAACTATATAAAATAAGTTATCATGCCACCAGATGGCGTTAATCACATGAAAACCCAATTTTTTCATGCATTGTTTTTACTAAGAACAGATAATTATAACATTCTATAATGGATATCCAAATATTGTTTTTTATATTTTAATTAGAATATTTATATTGACAACAATAAATATATTATGATATAAAAAGTAGCCCGTTAAGCCTTTCAAAACTTACGAGCTCTCAAGTTTGGATTCTATCTCGTAAGAAGAAACCAATTCTATAGTCACCAATTCTATCAGGCCAATTTAAGTCAGTAATAATTTGAAAAGTTTTAATGAAAATTAATTTTTTTTACTAGTTGAGGCTAGCTTGAAAATTTCCATCTTTCCAGATTTTTTTATGAGTTTTTCGTAAAATTGTACAATCAGCAGTTTCTTGTTAACTTGTGGTTTACACTGCAAAAGAGCAAATAAGGGAACATGAGAAAAAAAACGGATTGCGAATTGAGACTGAAAATATAATGATCAATAAAGTAAGTTAGGACAATTGGATTTGAAAAAAAGGAGAAACATCTGTTGTTTGATAAGGTCTTGTTAACATTGCGATATTTTTTGCTTAAGATCGTGCGATGTTTAATTTTTATTACATTAATGCTTTCAAGATTTCATTTTTATTTAAATTATCAAGGAATCTTTTCATTGATATATTTAAATGGTTTCATTAATGAGATATTGAGAGCTAATTTAATATGAAAATAATTTCTCACTTTTTGCAAGTTATTATCTAAATATAAGCATTGAATCTAGCAATATACCCTATTAAAGTAAGCATAAAACGATAGGAACAGAAATATTTGAACTATATGTAGTACTCATTTTTTTATAACACAAAAATCAATAAAGTATTAACACTACGTGATGGGAAACACTAGGATTCAATAATGGATATATAGTAAAACATTGAAGTTCTATTTTTTCTTTATGGAGCAAGTGACGAATCACATGCTCTTATGCTTTATGTATAAAGTAGCAGAACTTAACAGAAGATTTTGTCTTGCTTTACAGAATGCAAACTTTATATAATTATATATCGCAATTTTAAAAGTGATGGATTGTTCGAAATTGTTATATTTATGTACAAAACTTGTCTCTTACGAACTTTAAAGACGGATAAATGATAACAAAACCAACTTAGCTCTTATGACATTTTCTAATACTATTTTATATTATCGTTCACAATTTCAAAGCATAAAGTTAATTTTCAGATTTAGCTAATACGGAACTACTGCTGGTGTCTCAAAGAAAGCTCGCTTAATATCTTTAATGTCAAACTCTTAAGGTCAGAATAATCTTACAGCTGCTAAAATATTATTGTCTATTTGATCTGCAGTTTTACCCATTTCTTCCTTTTTCAAATTTACTCATCCTATTTATTTTATTTTGGTTGCCGGAAAGTACGTGCGACGAATCCTTTCTGTTAAAATTAAATTTGTAATCCATCATATCCAATGGAATCAAGAATTTCGAGTTAATGTAGTTGCTTTTGGATATTGTCTCGTCCTAGCAATTTCTCTGGTCTTTTAGATTGGTCAAGTTTTGTACTTCTATAATTTTGTTACTCACAAAAGAAATCATTTGTTGATGGCAACAGTTCGTCTCCACGGCAACAGCTTGACTCCAAGGCGACAGCGCAACTGTGAATCGGTTCCAACCGGTTTTTATACAACTATCACGTGACACTCGTTAGCGCGAGCTAAAGCATGCAAATCCTAACACGCGTGTTTTATTTATAACACAATATTTAACTCGCAGAAATTATTTTACGCAATGTCACCTTGTATAAAATTATAGACTAAAAAAGTCTTAGTATAGTTAATATAGTCTTTTTAAAGTCAATTCGTCCTTCGTTTCTCACTCTATTGTAGAAAGTCCTTTATAAATAAAGTTGAAATTTTCCTCTTACATCTGACGCCATCTATTGATTGATGCATGCAACTTAAATGTAAGAAAAACTGAAAATAATTACTTAAATTTAGTTAATGGATTAATATTTGAGAAAACTGTATTAACATCAAGTGTTACCCACTACAAGTTCAAAAAAACAATGTATTTGAACTTGAGTGGACGAATAAAAAGTATTTTATGAACGATTGAATATTTGAACAAGATATATATATAGGGAGAGGGTGAACTAATTGTAGAATTGAAAAAATGATTCACTCTGAATAAATTAAATCGAATTAACAAAACGTTTTTCACAATATTTTGGATTGTTTTATTCAAATAATCTGATATTTTTATCTTAACCCTTCTCAGTGATTACGACAAAGATTTAGCACATTCACCGTTAATCAGTGTATGTTTTGGAATTCTTTTACTTCAAATCTAATCAAATATATATTCCAAAAAGATATTGAGCTACTATAAAACAAACACTATATTCAAAGATGTATTTATTGTAAATTATTTCATTTGTTCGAATAGGTTTTTCACTCTAAATAAAATTGCGTTCTAAATATGTTTTGCAGTGGGCCTGAATGGCCGAGTGGCTGGCGCTCGGTACCACAGGTTCCTGGTTCGAGTCCCGGCGGTGCCATGGATGTTTGTAGTGGTTCGAAATCCACTTTAAACCGTAGGTCCCGATCCCAATAGAATCGTAGAGCGTTGCGGGGATATTGTTACTCCGCGTCCGTGGCTTATCTTCAAGTTACACGCGCCCCCTGGGTAATCCAAAGTGAGTAACGTCTGTGCCGCGCTTGCCTTAAGACATCCCAGACCAAGCTGTCTGAGTGTTTACCATCTGCATTAGAACAAAAAAAAATGTTTTGCAGTAATTGCTTAATTTCGTTCTTCTGAGATCACAGCTAAACGAAATTTAGAAACTTCTTCGTCAAAGTCTGGGGAATTTTTTTCATTTTTAGTTCCTGCTATTAGTTCACATTCTTCATATACACTGAAGTGACAAAAGTCATGGTATACCTCTTAATATCGTGTCGGCCCTCCTTTCGTCCGGCGAAGTGCAGCAACTCGACGTGGCATGGACTCAACAAGTCGTTGGAAGTCTTCTGCAGGAATATTGAGCCATGCTGTCTCGATAGACGTCCATAATTGTGAAAGCGTTGATGGTGCTGGATTTTGGGCACGAACAGACCTCTCGATGATGTCCCATAAATGCTCGATGGGATTCATGTCGGGCGATCTAGGTGGCCAGATCATTCGTTGAAATTGTCCAGAATGTTCTTCAAACCAATCACGAACAGTTGTGGCCCGGTGACATGGCGCATTGTCATCCATAAAAATCCCATCGTTGTTTGGGTACATGAAGTCCATGAATGGCTGCAAGTGATCTCCAAGTAGCTGAACATAAGCATTTCCAGTCAATGTTCGGTCCAGTCACACCAGAGGACCAAGTCCATGACATGAAAAAACATCCCACACCATTACGGAGCCACCACCAGCTTGAACAGTGCCTTGCTGACAGTTTGGGTCCATGGCTTCGTGGGGTCTGCGCCACAGTCGAACCCTACCATCAGCTCTTACCAACTGAAATCGTGACTCATCGGACCATGCCACGGTTTTCCATTCATCTAGGGACCAACCGATATGCTCACGTGCCCACGAGAGTCGCTGCAAGCGATGTCGTTCTGTCAGTAAAGGCACTCGAGTCGGTCTCCTGCAGGAATAGCCGAAGAAAGCCAAATTTATCCGCACATTTCTAACAGACAAGTCCCTTGTACGTCCCACATTGATTTCTGCGGTTATTTGACGCAGTGTTGCTTGTCTTTTAGAATTTACGACTCTTTGCAGACGTCGCCGGTCTCGGTCATTAAGTTCAGGCGGTCGACCACTGCGCTGTCCATGGTGGGATGTTATACCTGAAATTTCATACTCTCGGCACACTCTTGACACAGTGGATCTGGGAATGTTGAATTCCCTAACGATTTCCGAAATGGCATGACCCATGCGTCTAGCTCCAACTAACATTCCGCGTTCAAAGTCTGTTAAATCCCGTCGTGCGGTCATCATCACGTCAAAACCTCTTCACATGAATAACTTTAACAGAAATGAAAGCTCTGCGAAAGCACTGCGCATTTATACCTGTTCTACGCGATGCTACTGCCATCTGAAAATTTGCATATTGCTGTCCCATGACTTTTGTCACTTCAGTGTATAAATATATCTTGTTCAAATTTTCAATCGTTCATAAAATACTTTTTGTTCATCCACTCAAGGAACTGGAAGTTTAAGTAAATTTTTTTTAAACTTGTAGTGGATGACACTGGATGTTAATACAGTTTTTTCAAATATTAATTCAGTAATTCAATTCAATTAATTAATCTTAGTTTTTTTTTAGATTTAAGATGCATATATCTACCAATAGATGACGCCAGATGAAAAAAAATGAATGACAATTATTTATATAGGACTTTCTGCAATAGAGAGAAAAAAAAAAGTAGGAATTGACTTTTTGATATTACTTGTTATGCATAGTTTTACAGAATAGTACGACATTCCTGAATAATTTGGTTGAATTATTCTTCAATATGGTTCCTATTATCTTTGGAATTGTTTTCATACAATTTTACTTTCGATATAATGAGAATAAAAGTATTTTTATTTTAGTTAAAATCACTGAGATATAACCTATTTCTCCCATTGAGAGGCTGTGTTTGAATCCGTCTGATTTCGCCGCTTTGAATTCTCCATACAATCAGTGGTGGGACTACAAATAGGATATATATATATATATATACCAATAGATGGCGCCAGATAAACTTAAAAAAATGAATGACAATTATTTACAAAGGACTTTCTGCAATATAGGGGGAAAAAAGTAGGAATTGACTTAATTTTTTTTTTTTTATATTACTTATTTTTATAAACTTTTTGTTCTACGCATACTTTTATCAAATCTAGCTATTACCGCTTTACCTCCAACATCTCTCGCCAGATGGCAGTATGAGACATTCAAATTACGAACATTGCTGTGAACGAATTTAATTTTTTTTTGTAAATAATTCTTTGTATTTAATCAAGTTTTTCAATTAAGTCCCCTGCGTGTGACTTTCCCAGCACCCACCTACGTGAGGATGATTTTTATCTTTATGTATTCCTTTTTGTAACCTTCCCTTGATTTTTAAATAAATCCGTGTCCCCGTGTCCATCCGTTACTTTAAAAATGTCATACAAAGTACCCCAAGCTTTTAGAACAGTGACATTCATTTCCACGTCAGTAATTTTATTCTTATGTTAACAATTATTTTTTACTTTTTAGATAGATTAACTCTAATAGCGTGTTTTTTAGTTTTTTTAAACTATTAATTTATTTTTGTGCCCATGTTTGGCAATTAGGCATGGACCATTGGTGGAAGTAGATCCAAAAGGTGAAGTTTTGTTAATCATATTTTCGCTTCTGTGCCGTTCATATACTGCACTCCGAACAAGGAGTTTGCTACGTGTTTATAAACACTGACACAAACATAATGATTTTCATTAACTCTAAGCCACTAATTAACTTGCAGCTTTTCCAGAAATCAAGGAAGAATCGACTCAGTGTACAAAACCCGTTATGATAATGTATATATACGCATAGGCATTTAATAAAGTAGCGGTGTCTTTGTATCTGTCTCAATTGACGACTTACCGATTTCTGCACAAATGGTAACTAGGTGGGCCTGAAGGGTCTAGTGGAAAGCGCTCTGGTGCTCGGTACCACAGGTTTCGGGTTCGAGTGACGGCGGTGCCGTGGATGTTTGTAGTGGTTCGGAATCCACTTTAAACCGTAGGTACCGGTCCAACGCGATCGTACAGCGTTGTGGAGAGTGGCGTATTAAACAGGGAAACCGAACTGTTACTATATATATTAATTAGAGGATTATAGTCCTTGTTGCTTCGCATTCCCATATACCCCTTTGATTCATCATCAATTGTAATTAGGCACGGTAGTAGGCCTTTGTTAAAAAAAAATTATTCGTTTAAAGGGAATATTCACGTAAGAAAATTCGAATAACATTATTAAATTAATTTAGCATCACTGACCAACACTCAAACGTTATTAAATCTAAGTGACTAATCAATTAGTTGCTTATCCCGGGAACAACAAAAAAAACCTCAACAATAACAATAGCATATTCCGTTTTTATGGCAAAATAATTCTTCCATCGTTAATTAACTTTTCGCTTTTACGCCGTTCATATACGAAATTCCGAGCAAGATTCAGAAACTGGTTTGTTAACAACGACCAACAATTATCATTTTCATCAATTTTAAGCCATTAATTAACTAGCGGCTTTTTCCAGAAAACAATGGAACAATACACAATACACACAACCACACAATGATCAATACACACAACCCATTATTTATAGTGTATCTATACACAAAACTATTTAATAAAATAGTGGTGGCTTTATACCTGTCTCAATTGACGACTTACCTACTTCTGCACAAACGACATTATTATTTTAAAGATAACTGTTGTGGTTTGTTGTTTCTGATCCCACTTGGCAGACATCCAGGCCAAGCTCACGATCGTATATGTACTCATGATTGAAGGGAAAAAAAACAGCTTCTGTTGTGATGGAGCACCCGTAGGTAGAAGTCGGACTTTGGCTCCGTTACTCTCTACAGTCTTAGGAGACCGGGACCTACGGCTTAAAATGGATTCCGAACCACTACAAACATCCGTGGCACCTCCGGGACTCGAACCCGAAACCTGTGGCCCCGAGTGATAGACACTGATGGCCCAAAAGATAACTACTCGTTTGAAGGGAATATTCACGTGCGAAACTTCAAATAACATTATGAAATTAGTTTAGTATCACTCACCAATACACGAACATTATTATAAGAAACTCCGAACAAGATTTATAAACTGGTTTATTGACAGTCGCCAACACATAAGCATTTTCATTAATTTTAAGCCACTAATTAACTAGCAGTTTTTTCCGGAAATCGAAGAAGTCACAGTCAGTCTTTACAGTTTATCGGAGTGCCTTGTGCCCAGGGGGCCTTAAACTCCTATATGGTCAGAATGAGTACATGGCGATAAGTAGGAGGAACATGGTTATCCAAAAACAGGAAATAAGCAGTTAAGGAAAATGTCCCCAAATTCAAAATTTTAAGAAGAAAATGAATAATATAAAACAGTAAAATAAAAAGAGATTCCACAGGAGGGATAGGGTAACCGTTGCTAGAAATGATGGCGAAAGGACGAGTTCGTCTAGGAACTTCGTAAATTGTGAAGAACCGACCGTGGGCATTTTTTTAAAAATAATTATTCGTTTAAAGGGAATATTCCCATACGAAACTTCAAAAAACATTAGGAAATTAGTTTAGTATCACTGAGAGAACACACGAACATTATTAATTTTAAGTGACTAATCAATTAGCTGCTTTTCCGTGATCGACGAAAAAAAACCTCATTAACAATAGTACGTTACGTTATCATGATAAAATAATTCTCAAATCATTAATTAACTTTTCGCTTCTATGCGGTTCATATACGAAACTTCGATCAAGATGTAGAAACTGGTTTGTTGACATTGACCAACAATAACCATTTTCTTTAATTTTAAGCCACTAATTAACTAGAAGCTTTTTGGAAATCAAAGGAATACACGACATCAACATACACAAGCGACGATTTGTGTTGGTGCAATGCACCTTAGCTGCGAAGCAGCCGCTAGCTTCTATCTTGAGTGCACATACACAGTCAGTCTATTTTTACGAAGTACCTTGGCCGGTTATGGCCTGAACTCCTAATCTGGCTAGATAAAACACATGGCAAAAAAAACACATTTGTAAAAAAGAGGCAGTGAGCAATGATTATGTCCATGTTAGTAAAAGAGAAAAAATGACAAAAAGGGAGAACCAATAGGAGGAGTAATCAAAAACATGGCAAAATTAAAAACCATTAACTAAAAAGCAACGAGGCAATTAATTAAAGCATTTAAATAGTGCTTGGATCTTATCAGCTGGGCTTTTGGCGTTTTTAAGTTGATTACAGAAGTTATTTAATCCTCCTATCATATTAAAAATATTTACGAGTTCAGAAAGAACGTACAGAGCTTTAGAAGCAGAATAAGCAGGTATAGATTGCTCAGAGACCTATTGTATTGTATTGTATTGTATTGTATTGTATTGTATTGTATTGTATTGTATTGTATTGTATTGTATTGTATTGTATTGTATTGTATTGTATTGTATTGTATTGTATTGTATTGTATTGTATTGTATTGTATTGTATTTTTTCGGGGCGTCTTTGAAGAAACTTCCAAGCACATACACAAGCTGTTATTTATAATGTATATATACACAAAAACATTTAATAAAATAGTGGTGGCTTTGTGCCTGTCTCAATTGACGACTTACCTACTTCTGCACAAACGATCACGGCCTTTTTTTAAAAAATAATTATTCGCTTAAAGAGAATATTCACGTACGAAATTTTAAACAGTATTACGAAATTAGTTTAGTATCCCTGACAAAACACACGAACATTATTAATTCTAAGCGAGTAATCAATCAGCTGTTTTTCCAGAGATCAACAAAAAACATCAATTACCAATAGTACGTTACGTTGTTGATGGTAAAATAATTCTTCAACTGCTATTTAACTCCACCATTCTGTGCCATTCATATATGAAACTCCGAACAAGATCATAAACTGGTTTATTGACAGTCGATAACACATAAACATTTTCATTAAATTTAAGCCACTAATTAACTAGTAGTTTTTTTCCGGAAATCAAGGAAGAATCGACTCAGTGTACAGAACACAACAAATTTGTATTTAACGAAGCTCCTTGGCTACAAGATAGCCGCAAGCCTCTATCAGGGTAAAAACATCAGATGAGGAGATAAATACAGTGCATGAGATAGCAGCAAAGTAGAAAAAAAGATTGTTCTTTGTGGTGGCGATTTCTTTCTTGAGCATTGATGATGTTGATGATTTAGCATGGTGACAGCCACAGGCCACTATCCTGAAAAAACTTCAGATGAGGAGAAATATACAGTGCATGAAACAGCAAAGTAGAAAAAGGAAGCTGTTCTTTATGTTGGAGATTCCTTTCTGACGATTCCTTTCTGATGACATGCTTTGATGACGTTGATGGTTTGGCATGGTGGCTGCCGAGAGCTTCTGAGTTGGAAAAATTTTAGAAGAGGAGCAAATGCAATGCATGAACAGCAGCAAGGTAGACAAAAGGAAACTTGCCCAAAATGTAACAAATTTTTAGTCCGGAAAAGGGAACAGACGTTAATTATTATTTTGAAAAAAATTGGAAAATCCATGTAGAATAACAAACAATTTATCTTTCTTGCCTTGAGCGTTTTGCAGATCCTTGTACATGGATTGTATGCCATCTTTGGAAAATAGTTGTGCAAATTCTTTTAAGATATATAATAATTGGAAGATTTCGGGATTATTAGAATCGTTAGGAGTGTTTTGTAGAGAATTACCAGAAACGATATTTGCAAATGATATGATAGGAGAGACATTTCGAGTAGCATAAATATTTCTATGATTAGCGGCATTTTAAGGGGGAATTTTAGGTTTTGGAAATTTAGAGCAGCCTCTCCAAGCTGCTAGATGACCAAATTAGCCGCAATTGATGCATGTTGTGATTTTCCAATCTCTCGGTAATAGGGCATTCTCTTATATTGTGGTCTCTTCCACATTTAAGATATCGAGGAGTACTATAACAATTTGCTGAGCTATGGTGGAACCGGTTACAACTATAGCACTGGGTAGTGCCGGGTCGTCTATTAAATTTTTCAATTTTAATAGTTAGTAGTGAAGCTTGGTTATTTCAAAAATTTCTCATTATTTTGGTTTTATTGAGTGTGACTTGCCAGACAGCAACGGGGGCCTTTGTTTTCTGATTTGAGAGCTGCTTGACTTTCACGTTTGTGAAATTAGCTCAATAAGAGCTTCTTCGATTTCTTTGACATCTGTATTTTTGGGTAGACCCTTGATGGCGGCTTTTAGTGGACGATCATATCTGGGGTGATTATAAAGAATTCCATTTTTGAATTTGTAAGGAATGTAGGGATACTGCGATGAGCATCAGCATCAATGGGAAAAAATTTGAGTAGTTCTCCAGATAACGTAATTTTGGAGTTAGGAAAGGAGTTGTTGACGGTTTTTAAATTGGTTTTTTAGGTCATCTGCCTGACGAACCATGATTGGTGGAATTTTTGGGGCAATGGTGATAGAATTTTCCTCGACGGGAACATTTTGCAGAGGAATAATCATGTTAATTGAGCGAATAGTGTTCCTTTTTGCCGGGAATTTAAATCCCTTGCTATCGCAATCATTATCTTTTTTATTTAGCTTAACATTAACATGATTGGTACCTTCTGCATTTTCAAAATGGATAGGATTAGGAATTTTGCAATTAGAGATTGGGCAAGATCCGAATTGTCTTACCTGCTCATTCAGCCCTTTTATCCTGTCTTGAATGCAGGTCATATGGTGACGGATGGCATCCACTTGGACATTGTTGAGCTTCACGAAGTCCGATGTAATGAAAGCAGAGTTCTTTTGGAGTTCAATTTCGTATTTCGCGATATCAGCTTCATTTTGCTGTAACAGTGCACAAACGTATTCCGGTGTAGGAGGGCGGTGATTAGTATTCGGAGATGAGCGCGTACTCGGCGACTAGTCTAAAAATTATAGATAATGGCAGAAAAATTAAAACGGTTTTGGCCCTTGGTACTTACGGGAGTAAATAGTAGGGTCCTAAGGTTGGAAAGTTTGGAGACCCCTGGTCTAGCGGAATCTCAGATGTTGTTGCCAAAAATCAAGAGTATTGTTGGTCTGGCCCTGATCGCTAAATGACTAGTTCTCTGGTGCGGTCTAGCGGTCAGTGCCACAGGTTTCGAGTTCGAGTCCCGGAGTGGGTATGGATGTTTGTAATAGTTCCGAATCCACTTTAAACCGTAGGTCCCAGTCTAATAAGTCCGTTGATCGCTTGGAGTAGGACTGACATTCCCAACCAGTAAAAAAAAATTAACCATCTCTATCTTGAAATCTGCCATTAGGCAGACGGCCTCGGCGCGCCATGGGGCTACTGCGCCACTGATAATTATAAATGTTAGTCTGGCCGAATCCGGAATCCACTGTTATCATAGTCAAACACATAAATAAGACATAATTGATGGATGAAATTTATAAGCCTGTTTCTCAATTAATGGTGATTATAACCTGCATACATTTAGAAACATAAAAATAAATGAAAATAAATGTTTTATTTCCCCAAATTTAAGGGAATTTATAAATATGTATGAAAAACAGTGAGTTGTAGAAACGCATTTAATTTTTATTTTCTTAAATGGTAGCATTATTTGAGAAACATATGTCAAAGCCTTGAAAACGTATGAATAAAACATAAACATATGCAAAGCATGTTAAATAACAAATACTTAAATATATAAAAAAATGACAAATACAGAAACAGTTGTTTAAATAAAATAAAAATACAGTCCAACCTCTTTAAGTCGAACCTCGATAAGTCGAAAACCTCTAAAACTCGAAAAATTTTTTGTTCCCTTCCCTTCAAACCCCAAAGCCTCCATTACACGAAATTTCAACCCTCTATATGTCGAAATAATTAGTCAATCCCCACAAGACATTTTGGTATATATTTTCCCACTGTAACTCGAAAACAAAATTGGACCTCTGTATCTCGAACATTAGCAATGTTTGATTTTACAACTCAATCATTTGAAACTGACTACCTCTATAGCTCGAAGAAAAATATGTTACCGATTTTAAGGATTTGCCGACAACGCACGTCATTGTTTCTTAGAAAGCAATGCATGAGTATACAGTAAATAGAATAAACAGTTCTATGAAATATTCCTATTATAATTCTTATTATTGCTATTAATTTCATTTGAACTCTAGCGAAGCAAATCTTTTGATGTCAATTGCAAAAATCAGAAATAGTTTGGTTTTACTGCAATACACATCTGTTTTAACAACAGTATGCGAATAACATTGTTAAAAAATAAGTGCTGTGAAAACTTTGACTCTCGCTGTAAAGTTTGAAGTGCTTGAAGCTGTGAAGAGTTGTCAAAAGAAGAAAGACGTTGCTGAACAATTTGGCCTACCTACCTCTGAGGCCTCTGTCAACAATGATAAAAAATGAATCGGACACCATGAAAAAGAAAATTGAAAAAGGTCAAAGTTTGTCCTGCAAAAGACAACAAATTGCAGAATTTATTTTTATTACGAGAATTTTTATTTATTAATTTATTTTCATTATTATTTTGATTTTGTATTGTAGTACATACTATAACTTTTATTTTGCAAATAAACATGTTTATTACCTCTGTAACTTGAATTTTTATTTATTTTACCTCTCTAACTCAAAATATTAGAAAGAATCTAGACCTCTACAAGTGGAATATTTCCTTACAAAATCCGCGTAAGTCGAAAACTCTATAACTCGAATTATTTGGCGTCTCCCTTGAAGTTCGACTTACAGATGTTCTACTGTATTAAAATTAAGCAACCACGTGTGCAGTTGCTTTTCTTGAATTAGAGTTCATTCGTTTAGCAATAACGCAGTGGTTTTTCCTAGCAAAATATATGTACTGGTTAGTAAGAAAATAATAGTGATATCAATAGCGAGTGGAGTTAAATGTAAAATTCATGAGAGGGTGTAGCATTACACACTCTAAAACATTATGTGATATATATGGCTTCGAAATGTGAGCTTCGAAATTCACACGTGAAAATTGAATGTCAAGTCAGTGGAATAGTCTTTTTTTTACAGAACAGAGCACAATTTGTTTGGAAATAACTAGTATGTTGTTTGTGTAGCCGAATCTAGAATCTACTGTTATCATAGTCAAACATATAAATAAGAAATAGTTGATGGGTGAAATTTATAAGTTGTTTCTCAATAAATGGCTGTTATTATACATAAAATGTGAGAAACAAATTCATATGTTTGTTTCTCAATAAATGGCTGTTTTTATATATAAAATATGAGAAACAAATTTTAAGTTTTCTTTTCAATGGCTGTTATTATATAAACAATATCATAAACGAATTTATATGTTTGTTTCTAAATAAATGGCTGTTATTATGTATAAAATATGAGAAACAAGTTTATATTTTTGTTTCTCAATAAATGGCTATTTTTATATATAAAATCTGAGAAACAAATTTATAAGTTTTCTTCTCAATAAAAGGCTGTTATTATATAAATAATATCATAAACGAATTTATATGTTTGTTTCTAAATAAATGACTGTTATTATATATAAAATATGAGAAACAAATTTATATGTTTTCTTCTCAATTAATGGCTGTTATTATATATAAAATGTGAGAAACAAATTTATATTGTTTCTCAATAAATGGCTGTTATTATATATAAAATATAAGAAACAAATTTATATGTCTGATTCTAAAGAAATGACAGTTTATATATATAAAATGTGAGAAACATATTTATTTGTCTCACAATATATGGCTGTTTTTATATATAAAATGTGAGAAACATATTTATTTGTTTCACAATATATGGCTGTTTTTATATATAAAATGTGAGAAACATATTTATTAGTTTCACAATAAAAGTCTGTTGTTATTTTTAAAATCTGAGAAACAAATATATAAGTGTGTTTTTCAATAAATGTCTGTTATCTCAATATTGTCTATTATTAAAATACGAGAAAACCGGTATTGAATCACATTTAAATCTCATTTTTTTAAATGGTCGTAGCATTTCGGTAACATATGGAAAAACAGCTCTAAGTAAATAAAATAAATATTAAAATCACGCAGCTATTCGCGTAGTTGCTTTTCTTGACATAGCGCTTTATTCCTTCTACTTCGTATAGAGCACACATCATCATCATTGTGGTTCACGGAGTACCATGGCCATGTAGTGCCTGAAAAACTCCTAATCTGTTACAGTAAAAGACATTGGAAAAACAGTACATTACTATAAAAAAGAAGGCAGTGAGCATTGGTCATGTCCACACGGCAAAAAAATAAAAAGAAACATTAGACATTTGAAAAAAAGAAACGGAAAAACCGAAGAAAGCATGGTACAATTAAAATTTGGAAAAGCAATTAAATATTTAATTTAAAACATTTAGCGATGATTTGAAATTTTCAAAAGGTGAATTAGCATTTTTTAATTGTGCATAGAAGTTGTCTATACCACCAAGCATGTTGAAAATGCTGGAAACTTCCTGTAGGATATACACTGTTTTGGCAGCCGTATCATGATCAAAATCTTGCCAGATGTTTTGGCGATCGGGAATCACGGATGGAGCAGCTGGCGGCGGCCCACGCAAGAAACTTGCGTAGGAGACACCAGGCGTGACTGGTCGACTGTTGAAAGTTGTCTTCGGCGGCTCGACGTTGCGATTGGGTGGAAGGCGTGGCTTCGGGAATTTCGGGCAACCGCGCCATGCGGCAAGATGCCCCATCTGGTGGCAGTTAATGCAGGTAGGATTTTCAATCCTGTCCTGAATTGTGCAATCCTTCAGGTAGTGCTCGCCACCACATTTCAGACAACGTTTCTTGTAATGGCAGTTCTTTGCCGAATGATGGAAAAGATTGCACGCAAAACATTGGGAAGCACCCGGCTTCCTGTTGAATTTTTCCACGCGCACCGAGAGGTGGAGCAATCTATCAACTTGAAAAATTTTGAATTTTCAGGACACTTTTTATACACCAACTGCCACACGGGAATTAGTGCCTTGGTCTTGAGGTTGGTAAGTTGGCGCACTTGTTCAATAATAAGTCCAAGTTCGGATAGTCCAGCAGATATCTCCTCGGCAGTGTAACTGACGGGGGAGTCCTTTCAGGACGGCTTTTAGTGGTCTTAGATTCTTTGGTGTGATTACAAAAACTCCGTCTGGGAGTTTTTCAAGAAAGTGGTGATAAGCCGGTGGTGATCCGGATTACTGGGAAAAATTTTTAGGTGTTCACCTGCTAGCTTTATCCTGACGTCGTCCTGGAATTTCTTGCTGATTTCAGCAATCAGATCTTTTAAACTGTCCGAGTACTTGACCATAATTGGTGGTAGTTTCGGCTCCCTAGGCACTTGAGGTTCATCATCAGGGTTTTCGTCAACATCGAGGTTGGCGTATTTATTTGAAGTGTCATTTGAGGTGGTAGTAGAAGTAGCAGTAGCAGCTTTAGCAGTATGCTTCTTAGCAGGTTATAGAAAACCATCGTCATTACTTGCAGCGGTAGCTGGCCTTTTGGGTTTTTTAGTTTTTAGAGTAACCTTGGCGCCACTATGCCGTGCACAATTAACAATAGGACATTGACCAAGCCCACTTACCTGGTTTTCCGCGTCTGATACAGCTTCTGCAGCTTTCTTTATAGTAGCAGCTGAGGCCTTTATTGTCTTTGCGGTCACAAGACCAGCATCCATCAGGATCTGCTGCTTCGTTATAGCTTGAGTTGCAAGATCATGGAGTTTCCTTCGTTCGGTGAGAAGCTGCGTGGCAGCAGTAATTTTCCGACAAACATCTGCTTCTGTGAGAACAGGAGCAGGATCCGTCTTGGAGGTAGTAGCCGCCGACGGTTCTTCACTGGGAATTACCTTCATTGTACAATCCGGTGGAGGATGAATCTCCATTGACGGGCGTGATTGCAGCAGAGGGGCAAACTGATTAGTATAATCCGCAATTACACGAAAAGCATTAGCCAGACCAGGGTCTTCTTTACATCCAAATTCCATCAGAACTCGTATAGAGCACCGGTTTCTCCTACCAAAATATATCTACTAGTTTATAAGAAAATGATAGTGATATCGTTAGTGATGGGATGTGATGAAACATTAGAGAGTTTTTGCATAACGTTTTCTTATCGTCCGATATTTTTTTCTTCCTAACGCGCATGCTCATACGATAACATTATACATATTGCGCATGCGTATACACCTATGAACATAGTGCGCATGCGTCCAAGTTGTTGCGAAAATCCGCTATCGTTCTGAGTAGATCATCCATCTGTGAAATCCCCCGGAATGCTGAAACATTATGTGATATATTTGAAAATTTTATAAAGTTCGCTTTATTATAAAAGTAACAGTAGTTGATTTAATTAGAATAAATTTCAATAGTTCAATTATCGATTGTGTTAAAAAGTAGTAAAGTTGAAATGGATACATTGATTACTGGATAGGGGTTCAATTCATATACATAGAGCAGTTTTACATATTGTAGTTATTACTGACATCTTCATTTAATTTTATTTATGATATGATGTAATTTAAAACTTTAATTATTAAAAATTAATGTTATTTTTATTGAAACATATTGTATATACCTATGTATACCCTTTCTTACATCAGCGGCCTGGTGACCAAGTGACTAGCGCTCTGGCCTTTGGTATCACAGGCTTCAGATTTGAATCCTGGCGATGGCATGGATGATTTTTAGTAGTTCGGGATCCACTTAAAACTGTAGGTCCCGGTATATTTATCCGTCACGTGCACAAGAAGACCGTAGAACGGCAAACCACCACATTTAAAATCGCCAGGATTGCCAAATTGTATATTTTCTATGCGATCGGAGGTACAACTATGTCAGGACTCTGTGTTTCCTAGCCAAGATAGCTAGAAAGAAAAATGTAATGATGATATGAGTTTTGTTGAAGCTCCGTGGCTTCGCAACAGCCGTTAGCTTCTATATTGGATTGTCCATGGAAAGATGAAAGAGCATTGCTGGGGAAAGAAAGCGGTAAAGACTAAAAGGAATCTTGCCTAAATACAAAAACTTTAATAGAGAGAGGCTTTTTTTTAATAAAAATTAGTATTATTATAATAATAAGTGATGGCCGAATGGCTAGCGCTCTGGCGTTCGGTACCACAGGTATCGGGCTCAAATCCCGGCTTTGCCCATAGGTGTTGTAGTGGTTCGGAATCCACTTTAAGCCGTAGGTACCGGTCCTAATAGGATCGTAGAGCGCTGCAGAGGCATTGTTACTCCGCGTCCGTGGCTTACCATCAAGCTACACGCGCCCCATGGGTAATGCAAAGTGAGTAACATCTGTGCAGCCCTTAAAGGCGAAAGATCACGGTCTATTTGTCAGCTGCATTAGAAGAAAAATAAATAAGAATAATTAGTGATGAAAGTAATTAAAATACATGGGAGAGAAATAAAATGAACGAGTAACTGTCCACTGAAGAGAGCAAACATTAATTAGATTTGTTGAGGAAAGAGGAAAATCCATGCAGAATGACGAATAATTCATCTTCTTTGGTGGTGGCAGCTTGAAGGTTATTGAACATGGTTTGGATGCCGTCTGAAGAGAAGAGTTGAGCGAATTCTTTAAGAATGAATAGTAGTTGATAGATTTCAGTATTATTAGTAGAAGGAGGAAATAGAGTTGGAGTGTTTTGGTTAGGAATTTGAGCGGAAGGGTAAGATAAATCTGTAGAAAGGGCAGTTCTTTTGGTGAAAAGAGAATAAAATCGAGGCATTGTAAAACTCAAGGCGTGAAATATATATATAGGTTATGAATGAGAATAATAAACCAATAGGTTTAAAAATCGTCACTTGGGATCAAGAAAAAAGAAAGGTGTTTAGAACGAAGTCTACATGATGTGTGTAGAGTAAGAATTGGTTTAAATGTTCCAAGTTTGATTTGTATTTCAGACGACCATGTGCCAGATTGACGAAGAGCCTTTTCATTTTATTAAATAAATAAATCTTATTTTAAAAAAAGGGCATTTTATTATCTATTTTTATTAACTCAAAGGGCATGGGACCTCCGCTATATTTAAAAATTTTACAGTGAACGAGCTAATGGCCGCTACGCGGCCAAGGATCTCCGTGTTAATCTACAATAAGAGCTAAATCAACTACTGTAAAGCACGGTCACTCACGAGAATCGTTTAGTTTCAATCTGAATCTTTTGCGAGACCAATACAGCTGGTCTACAACCTTTTTAAATAATTTCCATTCATTTTTTTAAGTTTGTCTGGCCCCTTCTATTGGTAGATATATGCAAATTAAATCTAAAAAAATAAAATTAATTAATTAAATTTAATTACTGAATTAATATTTGGAAAAAATGTATTAACATCCAGTGTTACACTACAAGTTAAAAAAAATGTATTTGAACTTGATGAATAAAAAGTAATTTATTAACGATTGAAAATTTGAACAAGATATATATAGGAGTAGAAGTATATATATGAGTATGAGCTAATAGAAGGAATTGAAAAAAAAGCAACGAATTGTTTTAAGCAATTATTTTTCCCATGTTAAGCAAAAAGAAAGCACTTGGCGGAATATTACTTTGAAATGCGGGCATATTTTGAAAACTGGCTAAAATAGCTAGATGTTACCTCATTCAAAGATCTTCAAAATATCGTAACAGCAACGAAGCACAAAACAGCCATAGCCATTCACATCTCATTTTCTTTTGCAGCAAACACTGGTAAGAATTTCCTGTTATCAAATGGGGGCAACATATAAAGAGTGATTATATGCGATTTCTCAACATTGTAAGTATGCCCACCATACCATGCAAATGAAATGTGTGTTTGAGAACTCATACTTGCCAATTTGAGTGAAAGTCAGTCACATTTGTGCTTTTTACCGGTGAGGCCCGAATTTGACAGCAGAAAAAGAATATTGTTAGTTTTGAGGAATCTGGAATCCACTGTTATCATAGTCAAACACATAAAAAAGACACGATAGACTGGTGAAATTTATAAGCATGTTCTTTAATAACTGCCTGCTATGACCAGCATAAATTTTGGAACATAATAATATTTAAAAAATAAAACTTTTTTTCCTTTAAAAGGATACTTATAAAACTATTAAGTTATTAAAACACGGATAATTTTTGTTTTCTTAAATGTTACATCATGGGGCCTGAATGGCCGAGTGGCTAGCGCTCTGGCGGTCGGTACCACAGGTTTCGGGTTCGAGTCCCGGCGGTGCCATGGATGTTTGTAGTGGTTCGGAATCCACTTTAAACCGTAGGTCCCGGTCCTAAAAGGATCGTAGAGCGTTGCGGGGGCATTGTTACTGCGCGTCCGTGGCTTATCTTCAAGTTACACGCGCCCCCTGGGTAATGCAAAGTGAGTAACGTCTGTGCAGCGCTTGCCTTAAGCATCCAGGACTTAGTGTTAGCCAGCTGCATTAGAACAAAATGTTACATCATTATACTGTTGTTGTTGTTATCGTGCCCATGGATTTAAAATATAATTATCAAAGTTATATCAAGTCAAAAGTCTTCAAAACAGCGGCCGCTAGCAATGGCGCCTCTTCACTATACAGGACTTCTCTTAAAGTGGCCTCGATTGGCACCATACCCAATTGCAAAACATGGGGAGTGAGTGCTGGGCACTCTAGAATGTGCTTAGGTGTTAGGAAAGCGTTGGGGCAATTTCTGCAGGGGATGTATTCCCTTGTCTTGTCTGGGAGAATCTTTATCCCTCACATCATTATACTAGAATATGCAAACCCCTGACACCTTATGTATAAAACATAGACAGCCTTGTTTGTAAACGCGCTAACTAACTCATAAATACTAACAACTACGCTGGTAGCCGCTTTTATCGAATTTCAGATCTGGCAATAGTGATAACATTGCACAACCGTTTGTCTCAACGAAATATATTGGTTTAAAAGAAAATAATAGTGGTAATTATTGAGTGGAGTTGATATAACATTAATTAGAGGGTACAGAATTATTTAAAAAAGCACAATCTAAAATTTATTATGGAAAAATTTTAATGACGATATATCTAAATCGCTTGGTTATAAGAATGCCAATGGTTGATTTAATTGGAGCAAATTTTAAATGTTCAATTATCGATTGTATTTAAAGCCAGAAAATCATTAATGTTGAAATGGATGATTCGATTACTGCCTAGAGATTGAAGAAGTCATATATATAAGGTAAACAGTTTTGAAAATTAAAAATGTTGTAGATTTTTTTATGTAATTTTATTTTAATATGTTGTAATTTATCAGGATGTAGTTATTTTTATTGAAACAATTATACTTACGAATCGCCTCTATTACACCATTCTGTTTAAATTCAAATATTTAAACAGAATGAACAACTACCCGTCTGAATTGAAAAATTGTGTATTTTCTACGGGACCGGTAGTTAAAATATAGCAGGACTCTCTTTTCCCTAAGCAAGGTAGCGTGTGAGGAAATGCAACAAAAGAAGAATGGCGTCTATCCCAGGTTAGAGTATTATAAATCTATAGAGAGGGCAGTTCTTTTGGAGAAAAGAGAATAAATTCAAGATATTGTAAAACTTGAATTCACGCAACAGGTATTGAATCTCTAAAAGTTACGATAGACTGAAATGCATGTATATGTTATGAATGAGATTAATAAACCATTAGGTTTGTAAGTCTTCAAAAAAGAAAGGTAAAAGTCTAAGAAAAAAGAAAGGTAGAAGTCTACAGGAATCGTGTAGAGTAAGATTTGTTTTAAATGTTCCCAGTTTGATTTGAATTTCAGACGACCATTTGTCAGATTGACGGAGATCTTTGGTTGCATAGCAACCTCTATCTCCTGCTTTATGAATGAGAGAAGTTTCTTTTATCTTTAAGCCCATTGATTAGATAGAAAAAGAGTAAGATATAAATATTATTAATTTATTAAAAAAATAACTTATTAATTATTAATAGCGTTCCAATAGCGATTCTTCGTATAAAGACCTGTAACCAACCGAGTCATTAGGGGGCATTAATAGAAGTATTAGAGCACATACAATTTGCGAATATTTGCAGTTTGTCAGCTTTGTTCTTACTGGAATTTATTTGATTAATTAAATTTGGAAGATTTTTGTAAATAATAATAAAGAAATAAATTCTTTCATCAAGAAAATTTCATTTTGGAATAAATTAATGTCTTGAATGCTGGGTAAAGCACTCCGTCGGTTCTGAGTCACAATTGCAGGAGCGGATGAAGTTACAGAATTTTTTAGCATAGAAGCAAAGCTGAAGTTGGGAGTAATTTGTCTAGAAGGGATGATCTTAGGATAAACTGCTTATCTATTGGAATTGGAATTAACAATAATTGGAATCAACTCAGAAATCCGGGAGTGGACCCCGAAATGTGACGTCAGCTCGCGATGATAGACACCTGGTCCGCATGGCGCTGACGGACCGTACAGCTTCCTCTAGACAATTGACAGCACAGTGGTCAATAGCTATAGGTGTTTCATTTTGTGCTTCATCAATTCGTGGACGTCTGCTGCAGCGTGGAATGCGCGCAAGGACTCCTTTATACAGGATCCCTCTCACGCTAAACCATCGCCGCCTGCGGCTACAATGGGCCGCTCAGCATAGAGACTGGCGTGCTGATTGGCCGCATGTCGTGTTTTCTGACGAATCCCGCTTTAATTTGTGGTGCCATGATGGCCGCATTCGTGTCAGACGCTATGGCGGTAAACGCCACCTTCCGGAGTGCATTATCGAACGCCACAGTGGGCGAAGACCCGGAATTATGGTCTGGGGTGCCATAGCATATCATGGACGATCTCAATTGCTAAGAACTGTGGGCAATCTAAACAGCAACCGGTACATCAGTGAAGTTCTACAGCCCCAAGCTGTTCCCTCCCTTCAAAGATTTCCAGGCGCTGTATTTTAACAGGACAATGCCCGCCCTCATATCGCTAGGACTGTTCAATCCTTCTTTGCAACGCGGCAGGTACAGCTTCTTCCTTGGCCTGCGTATTCCCCGGATATGTCACCGATTGAACATGTGTGGGATTTCGTTGGTCGGCGTCTTGCTCGTGATCCTCGTCCTGTTGCTTCTGCACCCGAACTTTGGGTGCGCATACAAACAATATGGAATGCTATTCCTCAGGCAGACATTCAAAATTTGTTTGACTCCATGCCACGTCGTGTAGCAGCACTTATTGCGGCGCGTGGTGGTTACACAAAATACTGATTCCGATATCTTGTTATTGTTTGTTTGCTTTGAACATTTAATCATTTATTTGTACCACTACCACACAACTGTGTATTAAATTTCTTCAATTATGACGATTCCTTCATGGTGTTGCAATTTTCACAATCATAAGTTTATTTAAAAAAGCACAAAAATTTATTATGGAAAAGTTTCAAAATTTTAATGAAGATATATATAAATCGCTTGGCTATAAGAATGCCAATGGTTGATTTAATTGGAGCAAATTTTAAATGTTCAATTATCGATTTTATTAAAAGGCAGAAAATCATTAATGTTGAAATGGATGATTCGATTACTGCCTGGAGATTGAATAAGTCATATATATATATACACATATATAAGGTAAGCAATTTTGCAAATTAAAAATTTTGTAGATTTTTTTATGTAATTTTATTTTAATATGTTGTAATTTATCATGACGTAGTTATTTTTATTGAAACAATTATACTTACGAATGTCCTCTATTCTGTTTAAATTGAAAAATTTAAACAGGATAAAGAACTACCCGTCTGAATTGAAAAATTGTGTATTTTCTATGAGATCGGTAGTTAATATATAGCCGGACTCTCTTTTCCCTAAGCAAGGTAGCGTGTAAGGAAATGCAACAAAAGAAGAATGGCGTCTATCCCAGGTTAGAGTTTTATAAATCTATAGAGAGGGCAGTTCTTTTGGAGAAAAGATAATAAATTCAGGATATTGTAAAACTTGAACTCACGCAACATGCATTGAACCTCTAAAAGTCACGATAGACCGAAACGCATACAGACAGTTTGACATTATTGAGGCATTTTGGCAGCGTTAGCCTCCATATACCTCTATCTTGATGGTTCCTTTAGAGGCAAACGATAATGACGAGAAATGGCTTGCTGAGTAAATGAAGTGAAAAATAAAAAATAAAATAAAATCAACACATAGAGAGAGCTTAATAAAATATTTATTTATTTAGTATGCTCAGATATCTGCGCGGTCTTTTATTGTTGGTAGGTAGCGTTATGTCATAATCAGGTAATCGTTTAACTAACTGACTGAAATGCATGTATGTGTAGGAGAATAATAAACAACAGTATTGAAAGTTTTTAGTTGGTATAAAAAAAATGAAAGGTAGAAGTCTCCATAGAAGAATTCTGCAGCGTAAGATCTGGTTTAAATGTTCCCAGTTTGATTTCAATTTTAGAGTTAGTTTTAGTTTGTTTCTATTGATTATTTTCGTTATTACTTTCATGAATTTATAATAATAATATAAAAAAATTCTATGCATAATATTTTTAAAAATTAATTTATAAAAATTTCGAATAATTAATTTTTAAATAAATTAATAATATACTTATATTCCTTTTTTCTATCTAATCAATGGGCTTAAAGCTTAAGAAATTTCCCTCTCTCACAAAGCAGGAGATAGAGGTTGCTAAGCAACCAAGGTTCTCCGTTAATCTGGCCAATCGTCGTCGAACTTGAGGAATCTGGAATCCATGGTAATCATAGTCAAACACAGATAAAAGACATGGATTGGTGAAATTTATAAGCATTTTTCTCAATAAATGACTGCTGTGACCAGAATCGATTTGAGAATGACATAACTATTTAAAAATGAAAGCTAAATTTTCCATTCTTCAAGATGATTATGCAAAAAAGAAAATTATGGAGTTACGGTTAATTTTTATTTTTAAAAATTTTCACATCATTCTACTAGAACATATATAAAAAAATTACAACTTAAGAATAAAACATAATCAACTTTGTTTAAATGCTCTAATTGACAGTTATTAAGCAACTACAGTTGTAGTCGCTTTTATCGAATTGGATCACAAAGAGATTCATTCTATTACATGCCAGTTTGTCCTAACAAAATATATTGGCTTGAAAGGGAATAATAGTGGTAATTATTAAGCGGAGTTTGATAAAATATTAATTAGAGGGTACAGATTTATTTAAAAAAGCACATTCTAAAATTTTTTAAGGAATATTTCAAAATTTTGATGAAGAAATATGTAAGCCACTAAGTTATAAGAGTGCCAATGGTTGATTTAATTGGAGCATATTTTAAAAGTTCAATTATCGATTGAATTAAAACGCAGAAAATTAATGGTGAAATGGAGGACCCGATTACTGCCTAGATATTGCCTATTTGTAGATTTTTTTATCTCATTTTATTTTGATATGATGTAATTTAATATTTTAATTAGTAAAAATTAAAGTTATTTTTATTGAAACAATTCTACTTACGAATCTCTTTAGTTACAGCAATCTGTTTAAATTTGCATGAATTATCAAATTGTATATGTTCTACGAGATTGGTGGTTGAAATATAGGAGGACTGTGTTCCTCACCAACGTAGCTGTAAGGAAATGGAGCAAGACACATCTGTAAAAGGTCAGTCCTTTTGGTGAAAAGAAAAAAAATCAAGGTATTGTGAAACTTGTACTCACAAAACATGCCTTGAATCTCTAAAAGCAACGATGGACTGAACTAAGTATGTATGTTATGATTGAGAATGACATGTTATGATTGAGAATAATTAAGCAATAGGTTTTACTACTAATTGAAACACATGTATATTTTATGAATGAAAATACTAAGCCAATAGGCTGGAATTTTCAGTTTAGAGCGAGAAAAAAAGAAAGATATGAAGTCCGGTACACTTTAAATGTTCCCATTTTGATTTGACTTTTTAATATTTTTGAATATTTGAAATCAAAAAAAACTTTACGGTTTCCCATAAGAATAGTTTAGTTTCAGTCTGAACTTTCGGAGACCAATGAGTGGACTGCATGTGCATGGACATTCATGGTCATGCAGAGACAGGAAGAAGAAAAATAAACTTTATTCTTGTGTAGTGACGTGATCCATCGGGTTTCTTAAAAATTTAAAATTTTTGTTGCAGTTTAGGCTTTGTGTTGTAGTCATTGCTTTATTTTGTATAACATAAATAATATTAATTTGTTGAACTTACATTTTCTTGTTACATTGAAGAATTGAATTTTAATTTACACTTATCTTATCTGTGGAATTTTTGAAATTGTTAACTTCTCTGGATATAAAGAAATTTGATCTTTGATCCGAGGAACGTTTAGTGTTATAATTGACGCCCAAGTGAGGGACAAGAAACCAAATATGATGTATGATTGGCGGCCCAAATTGTTGTAAACAAAGTAACTATGGTATATAATTGCGGCCCACCTTGAAGCATGAAACCAAATACGATATATAATTGATGGATCAAAGTAAGGCAACGACGACGACGATTTGTAGGTTGACGGAGCTCCTCGGTTAACGTAAAGCAAGAAACCTATTATGGAAAGAGTTTACGCGAATCTTATAAGTTTGAAAACGGTTTAAATGTTTTCCGAGGACTTTAGGAAAAATAAAAAAAATTCTAAATGTCTGAAATTGGCAGGATCTTTGAAGATGTTTTATATCAGGATGCACTTGAAATGGATCTGAAGGTACATCCATGAAAGTTGCTAATATACTTCAGCTTATAAAATTCTCCCTGCTGTTTCAAGATGACATTTCAAACTGGAAAACCTCAAGTTACAAGTTCTAGAGTTGTAGCTGTAGTTGTAGTGTTGTTGAAGTTGTAGCTGATAATTTAGTGCGGTCTTCAACTTATTCTGAAAATAAGATCCTTGTACAGAAGTTGGTGTCTACATTTAGTGTAGAGACTGAGGATATTACTCTCAGTGAGTGACCGAACATTGTCGTTGAGAAAAATCATTTAAAATAAAAAACCATTCCTGGCCGTATGGCTTTGATTGCTGCACAACAGTTATCGTTTGACCATGGGGAAGGAACTCAATAAAAGAGATCTTTTGCTATGGATAAGCGACATTAAGATTTTTGCCCTTACGTTGCACCATCCTGCATTTCTTTATCCGGGATGACGCAAAGCATTTATTTCTTTATCCCAGATGAAACAGGTATCCATCCCAGCGCCCCACCGGTATTGGTGGGGAGCTGTGATGTTTCCGCCTTTGTCTTTGTCATTTGGTTTCGGTTAGTAGTGCTGGCACCAAGATTCATCACGTGCAAAAACTGAGTCCAAGACATTGTTTTCTGCACGCACATGATATATTGTTTGACCTTGGGACACGAACTCAATGAGAAAAGAGTTTTTGCTATCTAAAAACGACATTAAGATTTTGTCCTTGCTCTGCACCAGCTGGATGAAGACGTCCAGGATTATTCACTTTTTATCCAGGATGAAACATCGCAGCAACCCACCGGTATTGGTGTGGAGCTGGGATGTTTCCATCTTTGTCTTTGTCATTTGGTTTCGGTTAGTAGGGCTGTCACCAAGATTCATCATCCGCTGAAACTCTCCTAAGTATTGTTTCCAGCACGATATAGGAGCAGCTTCTGCAAGGACAATCCCTTGCGAAACCACCTCTGACTGTTTGTAAGATTCTATGGCACCCACTCTGCACTGGGTTTCCCATAACTCATTTTCTCAGTAATGATGGTAAGAGCAGAACTGAAATTCACATTTATCTGCTCGCTAATGTCCTTTCTAGTGCGTCGTCTGTTTTCAAGGATGATCTGATCAACTTAATTCATCAAATCATCCGTGATGATGAGGTGACTTTGACCAGGTCGTGGATTCTCTTTCATAACAGTCATTGAAAGTGACTGTTCTTCTTATATGGTTTTCATTAACCGATGGACTTCATAAACGGGCCTGAATGGTCGAGTGGCCAGCGCTCTGGCGCTCGGTACCACAGGTTTCGGGTTCGAGGTCCCGGCGGTACCATGGTTGTTTGTAGTGGTTTAGAATCCACTTTATGCTGTAGGTCCCAGTCTCATTTGACTGTAATAGTGTCACGGGACAAAAGTCAGACTTCTACCCACGAGTGCTTCATCACTTGCTACTCCATCAGAAGCTAACCCATTTCCCTCCATCCATGAGTAGATCACTCATGGGATAACCGTCCCGCACTGCAAGGCATTGTGGATTAGTCACAAACAAACTTCATAAACTCCAACAACTTATGCAGCAAAAAAACGAATAACACCACATTGCTCTTCTTTCATTGCAAATATGAGGTAGATTGATTGTCTGTCCGACCACACGTCTGGCAGGCCTCCAGCTCCTAACACATAGTTGCTTACCAAGAGTGTGTCAATTACTTAATACTGTTTTTCTACTTTTACCTGCTGTTGTAATTGTACACAGTTTTTTACATTCACACATAATTAATTCATAAACCACACTAAACTGTAAGCCCCGGTTTAATTAACTTAAAATGTACATAAAATGCTCGTAGAGGAGACAAACCAAACCAATCAGCTGGTGTTGTTTCAGTGGGTCAATGGGAGAAATGCAAAAACAAAGATTGTTATTTACAATGTAACTCGGTTATGAAATAATACATATTTTTGTACTTATGAAGTAGCGTTTGCTTATTGTTAGTAATAACTAAGTTTTTAAATGTTTTGTCTACCGTTGAAGCATTTTGGATTTGATAATACATCAATTTTTTTGATAATACAGAAATTTGTTTTGATGCTTTTGTAAATGAACTTTATTTTTTCAATTCCTACTATTATTTCACACACTCCCTATATATATCTTGTTCAAATTTTCAATCGTTAATATATTTTAACGAATGCGTTTTCGCAATCATTTCTCCTTATGTTCCACTTCTATTTTATTTTTTACATTATTTTTTTCTGTTTACTTGTATTTGTCTCGAACCTTTTCCTTAAACTCTGCTTCTTAATTATTTTTATTTGTTTTTATATGTTTATATATTAAATATAAGTAAAAGAATAAATAAATAAATAAATTCAAAAAATCTTCCTCATTTTGTTTAAATTATTTCAAAACTTTATATGTCTCTTTCTTTTTAATTCTTTATATATATGATATATATATATATATCTGGGCAAGTCACCTATTAGTCTTTACCTGCTTCCTTTTTCAATGTATTATCTCATAACTTCAAAGGACTCCAACTCAAGATAGAAGCTGGCAGTTGCTCTGCAGCCAAGGTGGCTCGTACCAACACAAATCGTCGTCAATCGTTAATAAGATACTTTTTATTCATCCACTCTAGTTCAAATACATTTTTTTGAAGTTGTAATGGATGACACTTGATGTTAATATAGTTTTATCAAATATTAATTTAGTAATTAAATTTAATTAATTAATTTCAGTTTTCTTTTAGATTTAATTTTCATGAATCTACCAATAGATAGCGCCAGATGTAAAAAAAAAATTCCAACTTTATTTGTAAAGGACTTTCCTGAATATAGTGAAAAAAAAGTAGAATTCGAATGGAAATTTTTTTTTATCTTACTTGTTTGGAAATATGTGTCGAATTTCATACCTGAATCTTCTGATCTTTTGTAGCATCGGTAACTTTTTAAGTGTTTTCATTCATTTTATATAAATACACAACACGTTTTCGCTACATATTTGGCCAATAAATTTAATCAAGGAGATAAAAATGTCCATCAATACCTCACGAGCTGTATAGCCAAATATAAATAAATTTATAGCTAATGAAATTAAAAGAAAATGCTATTGCATATGGTATTATTTTTGAAAAATCCAAATTTTCTTATTTTATAGTACTTTTTGACTTCGCTTTTAAGAATATCTGATTGATGGCTTTATATATGTCTCCAACAATTGAATATTAAATTTACTATAACACAGTTTTCGTTATCGCAAGAAAATTGAGATATTGAATTTATGATATCTTAAATATTCCTTCTTTTATGTTGCACTCTGTCTACGTACGCTCTTATATTATTGGAATAAAACTTTACGGCAATACTTTAAAATATTCGAAAAAAAATACTTAAAAAACATATTTAGCTTAAACAATTATTTTATAAAATCATAAATACTGAATATTTGCATATTAGAGCAATATGTCAACTTAAAATAATTTTTCTCTCTTAAAAATTATTTGCATTGAGTATTTTAATAATTCGAAAATTGCAAATATTGTTTCATGCTAATTTTTTAACGATTCTACAATATATATGTATATATAATAAAATTGTGTTTTTTTTCGTTAATGTTATAAAACTTGATAAAATTAATACATGTAACATCATTTGAAAGTTCAATTTTATTCTTGGCGTTTTTTTTTTTGTACATATAATATACTTTACGTTTCTATAAAATCGTTGTTAATCATTTTATTATAAAGGAAAGCGAAACCCACATTTCATACAATCAAAGTTCCTTTTGACAATTTCCAAATTAAAACAAAAGTTTTCAAAGTTTGGATAAAAATCTCGAAAAAGACAGGAAAAAATCTAGAATCCTGTGCCCTTGGTGCCAAATGCATCGCCAGAACGCAAATTAGCCAAGTAAGCATAGTAATGAATGCAACAGGTAGTTTTGGCGATAAAATGATATTATGCCAAAATCCTTCACTGGGATGCCAAATCGCCAAGTAAACAAGCAAAATGGCTGCCGAAGTTCGGAGACATTATAAAACGCTATTTCGCCAAAATCCATCGCCAACATTGTAATTACGCCAACATTAGTAGTCAAACATTCTTATTACGCTTAGATTAGCAGTCAAACATTTTTCATTACATGACTACATTAGTAGTCAAACATTCTCATTACGCATACATTAGTCAAACATTCTCATTACGCCTACATTAGTAGCCAAACATTCTCATTACGCCTACATTAGTAGCCAAACAGCTATTAAGTCAAAGTTTATCACTTTAAAACTGGATATTAGAGAGTTTTTTGCATACCGTACGTTGGTTACCGTAGGACGTCCGTTAGCTTTTTCTCCCTAACGCGCATGCTCATATGAAACTGAGCATGCGCTGAAAAGCTAACGGACGTCATATACGGTAACCAACGTACGGTATGCAAAAACTCTCTAACATCACTATCCTGCCAAAATTTTAATCCTTGAAATGCTTTATCTCCAACATTTAAAGTTTATCGCCAAACTATTTCACTTAAAAAAAAAAAATTGTTTGAATACTTTTGGCCAAATGCTATCACTTCTATGCCTTCTAGTTGACTTTATCAGTAGTACGCCACAACAAAATTATGCCTAAATTGTTTTTACGCCAATTTATATCGCTTTATCACCAAAATTTTAAAACTAATATGTCAAAATGGTAATGTTTTTTACGCCCCATATTGCCGCTTTAACGCCAAAATATATCATTATTGTGCCGAAATGTTATTCCTAAATTTATTTTACGCCAAATTTAATCGCTTTATTGCGAAATTATTATGAGAATTATGTTTTGCTAACTCACATAAATGTATCATTTAGAAAAATATAATAATCGCTGTTACGGTAGAATTACAAAATTATTCACTAATTATTCATTTTTTTCTATTATGTCAAAACATATTTCATGTTGTTTACGAACTGAATTTGAATGATGAAATAAAATTATTAAAGAAAGGAAAAAAAAAAAAAAAAGAATGAAACCAAAGAATAACTTGCATTTTATTCTGATATATACTTTGTTGGAGGCGAAAATGATATTTTATTGCCTTTTTAAAACCTGTCCGTGAATAGCCTTATCAAACGTGTGAAGAAAAACAACAAGAAGAATAACATCAGAAAACCACAGAAAAATTTAATACGTTCCAACGACCTTTTCTTCTGTAAACTAACGTTCTAAAATTAAAAATTTACATTTTCAGGCTCGAATTCAAATAAGGGTTGCCACAAAACCTTAACTATGTCAATAGCATTAAAGCACAAATCCGTAGAATAACTTAATGTGTTCGATCGGCATTTTCGCCGGGGAACTAACGTTCTAAAAATAAAAAGTAACATTTTAAAAGTAAAAAATTTAAAATTTCCCCAGTAACATAAATACAAATAACATAACAAGTAAAACCGAGGGGCTGGAGTGCGGTGCCAGAGATTTCAGGTTCGAATCCCGGCTGTGTCTCGGAATCCATTTTAATTCCCAGTCTAATATGACTATATAGGGTAGGGCTGACAACCCTACCCCGTGAATAAAAAGCAGCATCCAGTAATCTGTTAGCAGGCAGGCGGCCTTGGCCTACCAATGGGGCCAAGTGAAGATGGGGCCTACCATGGGGCTGCTACCACAGTGAAGATGATGATGATGATGATAAACTAAAGTATTGAGCCACGATCTATATTCAGCAAATGGATGCCCAATTCGCAACGAGTGTCTAGCGTTCTGGCGCTCGGTGCCACAGGTTTCGACTTCGAGTCCCGGCGGTGCCATGGTTGTTTGTAGTGATTCGGAATCCTCTTTAAGCAGTAAGTCCCGGTCTCACAGAACTGTAGAGCGTCACAGAGCCCGATCAGACTTCTTCCGAAATTGTAAAGGGACAACTCAGCTCTGGGCACAGTGATGTGGTGTAGTGTGGTGTGATGTAATATTAGTAGTAGTTGCAAAGTTTATTGAAGATAAGTTTATTTCAGATATGTAATCGGGCCTAAGCCTGGGTTTGGCCTGATAATTGGGTAAAAGTAGTCCCTTAAATGAGCACAACAAAGGAACAGCTATATGTCTGGTACTGTTTCAACTAATGAAAACAATTTTGAAGATCTACAGGCGATGTATAACCGAAAATAACTACAATTTATTCATATATTTCTTAAATGAAACACGATTTGGGACCTACAGTTTAAAGTGGATTACGAGACACATACAAACATCCATGCCACCGTCAAGATTCGAACTTGAAGCCTGTGGTACCACATCATCATCATCATTGGCACAGCAGCCCAGTGAGGGCCAAGGTCGTCTACCTACTGGTAGATTTCGAGACGAGAGATGTTTTTTATAACGAAGTAGAGATGTCGGCTCTACACCCAACGCCCAACAGTCATATTAGATCGGGACCTATCGTTTAAATGGATTCTGAACCACTTAAAACATCCATTGCACCGCCGGAACCCGAACCCGAAACCTGTGGTACCGAGCGCCATAGCGCTGGCTGCTCGACCATTCAGGCGCACCAAAGGCCACAGCCCTAGTCAAATGACCATCAGGCCGCTAAAACGAAGAAAAAAAATTGTAGCATATTTTTTTTTTTAAATACTTCTTATCAACTGCGTATATTACTACATTCATAAACGTTCGCCTCCGTGTACTTACATAACCTAAACACAGCATGCATATCATTATTATGCGACTCATTATATGGTCGCTTTTTCAACGAGATCAAATATGCCAACAAGTAACTATACTAAAAATTCTATGCATTTATATATATACCGATTTAGCAGAAATAATTGTGATAATATTATAGAGTGTTATTTGAGGAAATATTATTGAGGTACATAATCATTTAAAAGAAATACAATAAATCTTTAAAAGAAATATTTCGAAATTCTAACGAAGGTTTGCCCAAATTTCATTAATATAAGAGTGCAAAGAATTTTAATATTAGTAGGTTTCTTTAGTTCATAAACTGATTGTGAGTTAGACATTCGATAGAAAATGTGAAAAGCATAAATTCATTATTGCTAGAAGTATTACTCAGACATTTGAAATTTTGTAAAAAAGTTTCATAAATTGTTACTACTTTTAATATGTCGTATTTACAAATATAACAAGTATAAAGAAATAAATAATAATAATAAAAAATACAAACAAAATTTCATATGTTTTTTTTTTTTTTTTTTTTTTTTTTTTTTGGCATGCTGGCCGAGTGGCTAGCGCTCTGCCTCTCGTACCACAGGTATCGGGTTCGAATTCCGGCTGTGCCGGGGATGTTTGTAGGTTTTCGGAATCAGTTTAACCCTTAACCACCGGTTCTAATAACATTGTAGAGTGTTGTAGGGTATTGTGACTCGCGTCCGTACGATATCTTCAAACTACACGTGTCTCTTGTGCAGTGCTAAATGAGTAACATCGGTGCAGCCCTTGCGTATGGCATACAGATTAACTGTCTGTATTGCCAGTTGCTTTAGAAAAACAACATTTGTTGTATTTAAAAAAAATTACTTACTTAAAATTAAAATTATTTTTATTGGAATTAACACTTCGACGAAAATGCATTCCTCCCATTATTACTCCTTGGCCTGTTGGTCAAATGTCACGCGCTCTGGCTTTTAGTACCACAGGCTTGAAGTTGCGAATCCTGGCTATGGCATGGATGTTTGTTAGTTGTTCGGAATCCACATCAATCTGTAGGTCCTAAACTGTGTACAAAATGACCGTAGAGCGACAAACCAAATCGATTATTACTCCTTTGTAAATAAATTCGTCTGAATTAGCTTGGACTCGCTCTAGAAGAAACAAACATCGAGAAGTTCAATGAAATATTTTTTTGTCTAAGGCATCTGTCGAGTACTTAGGCCGTGATCTTTTATGCCATAAGCAAGGGCTGCACCGGCATTACTGACTTAGTATTACTTGAAGATATGCTACGAACGCAGAGTAACAATGCTCCCGCAAAGCTCTACGATCATATTAGATCGGGACCTACGGTTTAAAGTGGATTCCGAACCACTACAAACATCCATGGCACCACCGACACTCAAACTCGAAACCTATGATACCGAGGGTCAGAGCGCTGGCTACTTTCGTATATTTTAGGGAAGAGCGGCCAAGGGGCCGCCGTTCCTTAAAATATACAAAATATACAAAATTCAAGGAGATTCTAATGATCACCAAGGTCATGATCTTCACAATGAAGAATGACACAGTAGAAGAATGCCACGTCGTCGCATAAAACAGCTCAAAGTGCCAGTACAGATTATGGCCGGATATCATTGAATTCTCTGTTGAAGACATAGCGTTAGTTAAATTTTGACTAATCTGCAACTTTGTAACTTTTTACCAAAATTAGAATCTTTGGTTTCCGAAACTGGTGAACATAAGGTGAATATGAGTACGACAATATGGAAATGTTAGAATTACGGAAATGTTAGTATATATGAAAATATTAGAATTGAGAGGAGACATTGACAGAAACATATTACAGATTTTCTACAACGCAAAAGAAGACTACTAATTAACGAAGCAGTTACTACAACGAAGCCTAAATTACAACTAACAAAGCCATGGTTAAATATCTTCTAATTTTTTAAAACGACGAAAACATTCTACTGTTGCCACACATCGAGAATACAATATATTTAAACATTTTTATTTAATTCTCTCTATTAGCTCACACTCTCCCTATATATATCGTGTTCAAATTTTCAATCGTTAATAAAATACTTTCAATTCATCCACTCACGTTCAAAAACATTTTTTTAACTTATAGCGGATGGTACTTGAAGTTAATACAGTTTTTTCAAATATTAATTCAGTAATTAAATGAAATTATTAATTTTTAGCTTTTTTTAGGTTTAAATTGCATATATCTACAAATAGCTGGCGCCAGATAAATTTAAAAAAACTTAATGAAAATTATTTTATAAAGGATTTTCTGCAATATAATGAAAAAAAGTAGGAATTGACTTTAAAAAAAATTGTTTTCTATTACTTGCTCTTGTGCGAATTCATGGTAGATCCAATTTTTAAACATTTTTTGCATGTGCGCTCCCGCAATATAGTTCTCGTGGATGGTGGATTCTTACTATGAATTATTCTTGTTCACGTCATGTTCAGGTAAGAAAAACTATTGTAAACTATTGTGTGTACTTTTGTCACCAGAAATAATAATAATACTAATCAAAATTCAGTCAATCCAAAAACTGCATCCAACTCTCCTACTTTAATTCAAAATTAAGATGAAATTATTTCGCTATTAGTTATTATTGTATTTAAAATAATTTATATTTTTCAATGAATTTATTAACATATTTGCAGGAAATAACAATATCGATCCTCTTTTCAACCAATTACGAACTGCTAACAATCCAGCAGACAAACTCTACTTACTTGTAAATTGCTTAGCCAATCAACCATCTATGAATAATCATGTCTATTCCCCACACTTGATTATGACATAATGCTACCTACCAACAAAAAAAACTTCCGTGCACCTCTCTAAACATACTAAATAAATAAATATTTTATTTAGCTTTCTCTATGTGTTGATTTTATTCCCCCTATTTTATTTTTTTATTTTTTATTTGTCTTTCACTTCATTTACTGAGCAAGTTATTTCTTATCGTTTACCTCCAAAGGAACCATCAAGATAGAGGTATATGGAGGCTAACGCTGCCAAAGTGCCTCAATAATGTCAAAACTGTATGTCTGTTCAGCTCAAAGTACCAGTACAGAGTATGGCTGCATATGGTTGAATTCTCCATTGAAGACATGGCGCTAGTTAAATTTTGGATTAATCTGCGAATTTTCACGAGAAAGTGGAATTTTTGGTTTCGAAAAGTGGTGAACATAAAGGTGAATATGATTATTGAAATCTAAGAATTGAGAGGGAGGCATTGACACAAATAAATCATTTCTGCAACGCAAAACAGACTAAACAACCAAATCAACCACTACAACGATGTGAAACCTAAACTACAACTAATAAAGCTATAACTAATTAATTTCTAATTTTTTTAAACGATTGAACACTCTACAGTTGCCACACATCTCGAATGAAATTTATTTAAACATTTTATTTTCTCTCAGGTCTTGTATATAGTTTATCGTTCAAGATTCATGGCAATCAGTTTTTAATATTTCTTTTTTCCATGCTGTTTTATTACAGTTCTCGTGGATGTCTCTGACTTCGACTAATTAGCACCAGTGCGCACTGAATTTCTGCTATCAGATTTGCGTGGCAGGTTGTTCATCACCGCGAAAATGCCAGCTCCCACTGCTTCGCGATTTTCTCCAATGAAACCCATAACGTTCCACAACCTGCGTATTCACCTGATTTAGCACTGTGACTTCTGGCTATTCCCTAAACAAAAGAAGACTGCTCCGGGGACACCGTTTTGGGTCGATTGAAGAGATTCAACGTGAATTGCCACCGCGCTTCGACGGCCATCACGGCCAATGACTTTAGCATGCATAGAGGGTTGGAAAAAAAAAAAAAAAGTTGGCATGAAGTGAATTTTGTCGGGTGAATACTTTAAAGATTGATGAAATCAATATGGAAGAATAATTAGGGGAGTTTTTGACAAAAAAAAATTGGTCTTACTTTTTGGGCACAGTAGTAAGCAAAATTTCGTTACCTGCATGTGTTAGCAAATTGACTTAATATTATTAATATTTAGCAACTAATTATATAATCGAGGTTCTTGAGATCAAGTTTTTGCGTCATCATTCGCTTTAAACAAATTTGTATTTAATGAAGCTCCTTGGCTACAAGATAGCCGCAAAGCCTCTATCAGGGTAAAACATGAGGAGATATATACAGTGCATGAGACAGCAGCGAAGTAGAAAAGAAAATTGTTCTTTGTGGTGGCGATTTCTTTCTTGAGCATTAATGGTGCTACTATCCTGGAAAAAACTTCCAGATGAGGAGAAATATAGAGTGCATGAAACAGAAAATAAGAAGGAGACTGTTCTTTATGTGAACGATTCCTTTCTTGTGGATGAAGTGTTGATTGGCATGTTGGCAGCCAGTTCTGTTTAAGGAAAAAATTTTAGA